>PVJX010042233.1:0-14263 GCA_004027295.1 Dolichotis patagonum
CAAGGCTCACCTGAACTGCATGGCAAGACCTTGTCTCAAAAAAGGCAACAACAACAACAGCAAAAGACCTTGAACTTTGAATCCACAGAAACACAAGTGCTTCGTTATATAACATCACTGTCAATGGAATAAATTTCTAGCTAGTTACTACTGATTCCAACAGAACAAACACATCAAGGGACAGGTGGTTCCACTTATGAGACACAAACTCTGAGGTCCACTGTTGTTTTATTCTGCGTTTCGGGGACAGGCTGCCACATAGCACCCGTGTCCCTGCCACGCACCGTGCCCGTCTGCCCTGGAGGGCTGAGGCCACAGAGCCAACTCGGAGAGACGCCGTGACCTCACCTTCCACAGAGTCAGGCTCAGGACCTGCAGCTACCTGCTCTCTCCAGGCCCCTGTGGTCGCCCCTGCTTCGCTGGACAGTGGGGACCGGGCCAGAACAGGAGCAGGCCAACACCAGCCTAGGACCTCACTCCAAGGCTGTGCCGGCCCTTCCTCACGGGAGCCGGCCCGCCTGTCCGCCCTGCCCAGCGCACACAGAAACTGAGGCCGAGCCTGCTCAGGAAGAGTTGTATGGCAACAATGATTTTTATGTATTTGCTTGTTTGTTTTGTGTTTTTTTGGTGTACAATTTCATGGCACTAAAACCATTCACATTGTTGTGCAATCATACAATTGGTTCCTTTTTCTGCAGGTTTGTATATGCACAGGACAAGCGCGGTCTCCAGAAACAACAGTCACCCTTCTCTGGGGTCTGCAGACCAGAGCTCCTGCTGCCTGTGTCTGGGAATAAAGCTTTATTGGAACGCAGCCTCCAGCTTTCCGAGATTTATCTAGGCTTCTCTTCAGCCATCATGGCACAGCTGAGAAATTGGCAGTGGGGATGACGGCCCACAAAGATGAATGCATCTCCCATCCCACCTTGCAAGAAAAAGGTTTTCCTGAACACCTTAAACAGAAATGTTTTATTTTCGAAAAAGTAAGATTTCATTTCCTCACAAAACAATCTAGTTAAAACAAATCCAGCTGTTTACTAAGCCCTACTTCATGACACAGGCCATTGGCATAACAAAACATTCAATGGTAGCAGTTACTTTAATAACACAAGAGTCATTCACAAGACATTCATTATACAGGTGTTCTGTGACGTAAATCCACCACCATGGGCACAGACATCCCCAGGATTGTTTCAAATTTCATTGTCAGTGAGCAGTCATCTCCAGGGGCACTCTAGGGGGAATCAGCACCCTGGTACCCACGGTGTCTAGGTAACCTGGGTGTCAGAGCTGCAGCGTTGGTTCTGCCCACACACAGGTGCCCGCCAGGAGCGCATGTGCAGTGTAGCATCTTCCCCTCTGACCAGCGTCCAGCAGACCCTCGTGCACCCGGTGCCCTGGCCACTTCAGCACCAGCGCTGCGATTTTAGCCAGGTCGGGGCCCTGCAGACTGGGACTGTTCCCAACCTTGGGTGCTGGCCTCTCCCCGTCCTACTGTACGCACAGCTTCCAGGCTCCAACGCACACAACTGGGCCCCTGCTCCAGGAGGGACACCCGTCCTTCCTGGTTCCACAGTGCTGGTGGCCCCAATGGAGTCGCAGAGCCCTGTGAGAAGAGGCTGTGCACAGGTCTGTAAGATGCCACAGGGGCTGTGCTGGCCCTGCCCCTGAGGTGGGCAGCACAGAGACTGATCCTCCCCTACCCTCCACCACCAGTGTCCCCAAACTTCCCCCAAGTGCACTTCTGGCACAAATGAAAATTCCTCGTTTTGGCTTCATCTCCTTCCCTGGCCCTTCTTGTCTGAGGATTTTCCCCCAAACTCTCACCCTGACTGCCCCTGTCTTCTCCCTGGGGTGTTCTTGTGTTGGAAGATCTGATAGCTCACTTCTCACACCAACTTATTCCTCCTTCAGGTACGAAGGGAGGGGCAGGCGAGGATGGACCCTTCACCCGACTCGGGTTAGGCCTCCGGAGAGAGCAGCTGTGTGCCAAGCCCAGGGCAAAGCCCTGCAGAGAAGAGCTGGGGAACGCACAGCCCCAGCCCCGAGGAGACACAGACAGAAGACCAGGGACCTACTCGCAGTGGCCAGCAAGGCTCCAGAGCCCCAAAACTGCCCAACAGCCAGAGGGACTCCCATACACCGACGGCCCAAGGCCCCGGGGCCGTGGGCTCCATCATCCCGCCCCCTGCCAGGCCTCTCCTCGGGACCAGGCACAGTGCACGGGGACAGCCCCTTGGACTCACTCTGCAGCCAGGCCACCTTGGCCGGCACTGCGTGTCCCCACTTACTGCTCCTAGCCTTTCCCACCAGGAAGGGAGAAAGTGAACGTCAGTACTGGGAACATCATGGAGCCATCTTAGCCATCGCAAATCCAGCCTGAGACAGAGAGGGGAGGCCGCTCAATTCTAAGCAAAGTTAGAAATGCCCACATTAAAGGAACCCACGAGGAAGCCACTGTCAGATGCAAGAGGACAAGGAGTCCCGTGCCCCTGCCCTCAGGTGGCCCTCAGCCAAGACACAGGGTGCCACAGCACTCACTGGGACTGCCAGGAAAGGCGGCCTTGAAAGCGACCACTGTCACACCACGGAACGCTAGTGTTGAGTGACACAGCAGCAGTGACCAGGTGCTTCCAGCTGAGCTGTGCCAACATCCCCAAGCCAGCAGTGTAAGGTAAACGGCCTCGCTGGGAACCAAGGTTCTGGGTGAGCATGGCGTTAATGTGTGTGGTCCCGAACGTGGTGACCCTAACACAAACCTGTGACAGGAAGCAGCTTAAGCAGCCCACTGGGGGTGAGTCCTGGAGCCCCCAAGATGGCCACCATGTGACTGACCCCTGTCCACTCACCAGCCCCTGCTGCCTCTCTGCCCCTGGGTACTCTGCTCTATCACAGCGAGGCCGAACCCTAGAACTGCAATCTCCCCTCCAACTCCTAGGGGCGCTGGATGAATGGAGGTGAATCCCTGCACATCTGTGGGGCTGCTCCTCCCTGAGTTCAGGGGTGACCAGTGCCCCCTCACCGCCGAGCATCCGCTCTCATGGGCAGCAACAATAACCTCTCTCCTCAACAGCCTCAGCCCACAGGAAAGAGCTCCCGGTGGCCCACAGCTGCCCTGTCCCCTCATCCCTCCCAGTGACCTTGAAAACCCTACTTTCAGTAAAGTCTGGCTTGTGACATCTTGGAGCTGGATTCCACATCCTGCCAGGACCACAACTAAAAGACAGTGTAGCATCTGTGTATCGGCACAGGAGTAATTCCAGCAGAGAGTACCAAAACAGGCACAGCATTTATGTCTGTGCAGTGGAAGGGATTGTTTGTTTTCTTCACTTTTCTTTATTTTTCCAATGTTTTACAACATTTAATTATGCACCTGGGGGGAAACTAAAAAAATTCACAGAAATAAAACAGAATGGGCATAAATATGATCTCAAGAGTCACTAGTGGGTGACTGCTGCCCTTCCTCTACCCCTACAGCAGGACCAGCCAAGGGCCCGAGGGGTCCTGGAGGGGCCACACCTGCACTGCTCTTCTTGGGGTCCGTCAACAGCAGTGGTGGTGAACCTACGGCCCTGGTGCCACAGCGGGCTTGCAGGGCGCCCTCTCCGTCGGCCCCAGAGCCACACTGCACCGCAGCTGAATGTGGGAGAGCAGTTGTTAACCCCTCAGTGTTCAGGTTTCATTGTAGCCTTGGTGCCTGGTGATAAGGAGTGGGTGGGTGTGGGGTCCCAGTTTGGGTGCTCATAAAATCTAAAAGACTGGCCATCATGCCGCATGCTGAGGAACGCGGGCTCACGCACAGGTCCTGGGGCAACCCCAGGATCCAGCCCTGACTTCCTCCACTGAACCCAGCTGCCAGCCAGACCCCAAGATCCGCCAACTCTCCTAAACCACATGTATGGTGCACAAACCACCAAGCCTCGGCAGGTCAGTACCTGCCGGCTGTCCCATCGCGCACGCATCTCCCTAGCTGAGCTGCTGCTCCCCTGAGGGAGATGGTGACTCCTGCCTTCCCTGCCCGCCCCAGGGAGACAGACTCGAGAGCTGTCAGAGCTGTAAACTGAGGTCCCAGTATGAGACCCAGGGAACTCAGAAACGTCGGCCGTCACTAACACAACAGCAAAAGGCAGAGCACACGGCAACTCCTTTATGGAGTCTTGCTCTGAACTGATATTATAAACGACCTGCTACAGTGACAGCATCCGACATAAAACCACCACGGATTCATCACCACCATGGCACAGCTCCCCAGGGAAGTGGACCTCGGCCCACCTGATGGTCATATACCAGTCACCTCTGCTCAGGGGATTTGGTCCCCGTGTTTTCTGAGGTGCGTGACGGTTAATCTGCAGTCATGCAGTGAAACTTTTCAAAAACCCTTTCAGGTTCAAACGTTCTCTGCAGCACAGTATTAAAAGTTCCAGCGAGCCACGCTGTTTTCAGTTTCCCTGACTCAACTTTTTGGAGTTTTATAATTAATTATCTTCCATTATTACGGATCATCAATTAGCTCAAAATGTTGCTGAGATGGTGAGTATGCTGAAGACGGCAGAACGCAATGATAATTTGAGACCAGGAGGACACTAAATTTCTCTCTTGTTAATAATTAAAGCACATAACTTATGTTTTTATTTATAGCTTCCAGAAATATCCGGCCCATTCCTGAGCACGCCCCGTCAGCCAGTCAGTGGCGGGTCAGGATCTGAGCGGGGCTGTGGCTGCCCTGCCGTGAGTGCAGCGCACGGAGGGCCGGACCGGGGGCTGCCCCGCTGCCCTCTCTGGACTTCCCCTCTGCCTGGACTTCCCCGAGCGCCCGCCTGTCACCAGCACAGGAGGAATGGAAACGGGTGAAAATCCAGCTTACCTGTTTCAATTTCCCAGATGTAGGCAGAGTCATCTGCACACCCAACAATCAGAAAGTTCTCCACCGGGTGCCACCTTATGGTGGTGACGGGGAAAAGGTGCTTCCGGGCCTGCAGGAGGGGCCTCTTCTCCTCCAGGTGCAGGAGGGACACCGAGTGGTCGCCACACACGCAGCACACCGTCCAGTCGTCCCTCGGCTGGAGACAGCAACAGGCTGGCATAAGTAAGCAGGTGAGTGTTTCCCTTAGGACTGGATTGGGTCCCTTCCCATGGCAACAGGAAGCATCTTCCTATGGCCCTGTTACCCGAAGGGCATTTCTGCTTCGCCCTCGCCCTCTGTGGATGCGCTTGGGACATGGGGCAGAGTTTAAACTCACAACTTTGCAGGAAGGTCACGCAGGGCAAGGAGAAGGGACGAGTCAGCTTGGGAGACAAGTAAAGGACTTGAGTGTCACCCAGCAAGCTCAGGCAATGAGGCAGACGTCGGAAGCAACACAGAATAAAACAAAGCCCAGAGCTAACTGGCTGCCACACGAGGAAGCTATTTGTAGACACAAGCTTAGGCCCAAGGGTGTCAGAGCTGAGTGTTTCCACTTAAAGCCTCAGGATGTGATCTGGTGCTCCTCCCAGAACTATGCCGATTCTAATCCAAACTGGAAGCTCAGTGTAGACACGGTCTAACAGACGTAAGCGTTAGACCTGAATGCACAGCCTCAAAGACACAGGGCAAGAATATTCTCACAGGACCACAGTATTTAAGACGCTGTGAAGTCAGTGTGAGTTCACCTTGATCCAGGTTAGGACGGCCATGCATGCGGGCTGTGGACCTGCCTGGAAGCTCAGCTGCTGTGTGGAAAGCACTGCTGGGCCTTTCTGAGCCTCTCCTGGGGCCCATGTTAGCCTCTGTGGGGCTCTGGGGACATCTTTGCTTTCCCCACTCATTCCAAGAAGACTTCAGAAATCCTGAGGTGACATATTTTAATATGGCGAAGGGAATACAACATTGGGCTGGACTTGCAGAATGGATCTGAAGCTGTTTCTGCCCCAGGCCTTGGAGAACTCAGCCCGCTCACAGCTGCAGGAGACCCCACACACACACACACACACCAAGCAAGGCCAGTCAAGGCAGCTGGAAGGTGGATTCTTAGGAAGAAGCAAGAGAAGGGGACAATGACAGAGAAGCATCCTCTTGGGGTGTAGGGCACCTTGGCTTCTGGACTCTTCTCCAAGGTGCTGAGCCCTCGCTGCCAAGTTTTGTCCCAGATGTCACTGGGGCTGCTGTGCTACTCTGCTGACAAGGACCCTGCGTGGGAGCCGGAGTGAGCAAGCCTCACCCAGCGTCAAGTCATCTGTGAAGACTGCAGGAGTGACAGGGGCAGGACGGACGCAGGCTAGATGCCCGCCCTGCAGCTGGAGGGCAAAGGGATGATCAAAACAACAAAGGAAAGAGAAAGGAGGACCACAGAACAGGGCACCTGTCAAGGTGTTCCCCTTCGCCACAGGGAACCTCCTGTGACATGTGTTTAGTGACATGTGTTGCTAGAATACTGACTCCTGTGTCTTAAACTTTTCACGTTTAATTTAGAGCTGATGTTTCATAATATTATAGAGAAATAACATTATAAACTAATCAATTACTGTATAAAATCGCTTGACTTGTATTAACTTGTGCTTATCTTAGGTAGAAAACACAAAAGTTGGTTGTTCATACTTTTTTTGTTGTTTTTTTTTTGTTTTGTTTTTTATTACTACCGGGGATCAAACTCACGATTGCGTGCTTGCAAGGCAGGCGCTTATGCCGCTGAGCTAAATCCCCAGCCCCGGTCGTTCATACTTAATAAAGATATTAGCTCTCTACAGGCAGAATTTAAATTGACATTTCATAAGAAAATTATACCCAAAACTATTTCATTTTTTGCCTAACACAAGTAGCTGATCATAAATTTGTTGACGTTCAATAAGTATTTAAAGAAATAAATAAAAATCCATGAAAAAACAATGTAACTTTATCAGCATTATAAAAGGAGATTGTTGAAGGCACAACTTAACTTCTAATGTATAGATTCTTACATTGTTTGACTTGTTTTTTGCATTATCTATTTCATTTTTGAAACATTACTACAGAGAATTAGAGAAAAAAGAAAAAAATGTAGATACTTGGAAAAGTTTCTACTGTAAAGTTGCAATTGATTAAACATTTAGTTTAGAACCAAATTATTGGTGTAAGAATAGAGTTAACATAACAGATTGGAAACAAACATGAAAAAAGCCATCAGAAATTGGAAAATTTTTTTGCCTGAGAACATCGCCCATTTTTTCTTGCTTTTGAAAATATCCCGCAGTGGTACATGACTCCCAAATGACGTTTTTCCTTCTTAACTTACTCTGAGGTTCTCTGGTGACATGAGGAGGCTCGTGACGGGGCCAGCTTCCAGAAAGAACTTATGCAGCACGTGTTCAGTAAAGATGTCCCACAGGATGATGCAGGAGCTCTGGTCCCCCGACACCAGCCAGCTTTGGTCTGACTTTGAAGAGAGACCATGAGGGTACAGCAATGAAGTCACACGTTGTTGGTGGCCTTTGAGGACTTTGTGAGAAGCGAAACCTGGAAAACAGTCCAACATCACACAGTGCAAAACTCCCTTTGTTCAGGAATAACTGAAATTGTCTTTTCTGTATTTTTAATGCAAGCACATTCTTGGCTAAAAGAATCAGAGAGCAGTCCATCTATATGCTGGGCTGGAGAGCTGGTTCCTCACTGGAAGCTGGAGAAGGGTTTGGATAAAGACTAGGTTGGCCTTCCATGCCTACGAATCCTTTACAGATGCAGCAAGCTACCAGTTCTCGTGCCACGAAGCAGCACTGTCCTGAATGAACAGTTAGTATCTCTGCCCACCAAAGCAGCTAAATTATTACTGCTGCTCTTTACGTCAGTATGATCTAAGAACATTTCGCTTCAGAACACGCTGAGATTACCAAGTTCTACATCTTCCTTGTATATGTGAGGCTCCGTGTGTGAGGCTCAGATAAGCAGGCGTTAGGTCCAGGTGTCAGAAGCCAAGCAAGATGGGTGAGGGCACAGATTTGCTGCCCCTTCCTCAGGGTGATCACTGCCTAGAGTCTGCGCTGGACACATGAACAGGAAGTGTGCTTTGCCCTGCAGCTCGGGGCGCTTCTGGAAGGCTGGGTGACAGCCACCCTTCCCCAGAAGGACTACTGGGTGGCATGAGTGAGATGAAGCCATGGTCCCCAGCACTGTACCTGGCACGCAGTGGCCCCTCGGGTATTTCAGAGAGCATCTGTGCTGACACTGTGCTGGGCACTTCTTCCTCTGTCCACCACCTTTTCCTTCGCCCTCCTCACCATGACCTGAACACCTTGAACTCACAAGCACCACTCACTACAACGTCCCTTCATTCCAATCAGAGAGGAACCCTCAAACCTGTCACCCAATGTAGTCACTCTGACCCACGAGGCACATTCTGCCTGTCATCTCCTGGCAAAGCTTCAGGAACATTAATTCGGCTGCTGCAGGTCCAACCTAAATTCCTGCCCCCCCACACTAAGGTAAGTCAGCCTAATGAAATGCCAAGGACCTGGATTCTCACCACCTCCTAACAGCAGCACACGGCTATGGACATCACCACGTGCTGCTCACAGCCATCGGTCCCCAGGTGCCACTGAGTCACAAGTCAGAAACACTCAGGACATGGCCAGGCAAGCCCAGAGCCTCTGTGGGCCAAGGCCACCCCAGTGGGGTTTAGACTTTCTTCCTAAGTCTCACATTCTGTCAGGAATTATGCGATTTGAACAGTGGTGTACAGTTTTTCTACACAACCTAAAATCTAATCCTCTTCTGTTTTCCTCCATTCATGCAGACTACTTACTGTGTAACGGTATTTAAATATCTGCTGTAATCATGCACAAAGATGTATAAACAGACGTATAGATTTTATTAACAAAGAAAAATTAAAACAGGAAGACACCATGTTTTTTCTCAATTAACAAAGATTTTAAAGCTAAACAGCACACAAAGCTGGCAAAGATTTGAAGGCAAAGGCATCCGTATAAGTTACTACTGGACATGTGTGTCTGTGGGTACAACTATTTTACAGTCTTTTATCTTTTTGAGACAGGGTTTTGTTATGCAGTTCAGGCTGGCCTTCAACTTCCTGTGTAGCCCAGGTTGGCCTTGAACTGGAAGCAATCCTCCTGCCTCAGCCTCCTGAGTTCTGGGATTATAGGTGTGAGCGACCATGCCCAGCTTTAGATATATTTCCCAAATTAAAACTAAAAGCAAACATGGATCCAGTAATTCTACTCCTAGGGATAAGTACTACAGATATAGCTGCATGTATGTTGAAGGATATACAGTCCTGTACTGTCTAACACACTTAAGGACTACAAAAGATAAACACCAATGAATGAGATTTTTATATTTAAATTTGATGACTGTTAGTCATTTAAATATGATTATAAAGAATGAACATCAAAATACTTTATTAAAATTTTTTAAGAATATCTTAGCAAAGAGTGGGGGTAAGCTTTGTGTGTTGAAATTATAATCATGTACACCGCTATACTTGTATGTACTTGTGTGTACGTGGGAAACTTCAAGCAGCGCACAGAGGACCTGCTTTCCACAGCTGCCTTTGATAAAAGCGAGTGGAAGGTTGGCAAGGGAGAGGTATTTCTCAGGGTGTTACTTTCCGCCCAGGTGCTCCGAGTGAGCTTTGCTTCAGTATTAAAACGTGTACAATGGGTCAGCAATGGCTCACAGTCCCGAGGTCCTCCGTGCTCTTCGCTGTGGCCTGAGGTGGGAGCCTGGAGAAGGCCCAGCAAGAGCCACTCACCTCCGGGCCCAGAAGCGGCGTCCAGGAGGCCCGCTTGGGCAGCGTTCAGAGCCTGCGTGATAAAGATGGTCCCGTCCTCACAGCCGCAGATGAGTTTGTCCAGGCCAGGGATGTACTCTGACGCTGTGACGGCCTCGGCTGCCACCTCATCTCCACGCCCAGAGAACTGGCCGAGGATTCCCTGGGACACCGTGTGGTGCCTGTCAAAATTATCTTGAAGGCTCCAGGTGGTAGTGATCGGTATCTCTAAGAGGAAAACATACAGAAAGGGGGCGTCTGGGGTTATCGGTTCATAACAGGGAAAACGGAGTGGAGACACCATCTTCAAAACCATCTAAGACCCGAATGCAGATGCACACAAATCCACCTGTGTGAATCCGGCCTGTAAGCTTCACATTTACGCCTGCTTTTCAGAGGAGTGATGGAAAACTACAGTGAAGGCTTAAATGTTTTTTAAATTATTACAATAAAATATTAGAGATAGCTAAGTTTCTTAGAAATATCATAGGCAGTCAGACAGGACCGGGCCCTTGAAAGGCCAGTGCAGCAGACAACTGCGGCTGGAAGCATATTCCTTAAAGGTCAGGGTTAAGACGAAGAGAAATGAGGACACCACACACTTCTCCTAGGGAGCACAGCAGGAGCTGGTACTCTAAATAAACATCCATCGCCTTAGGCTGGGACTGAAACCTCCCTTGCCCATTCCTTCCCCGCAGCTATGTGACCTGCTTCCTCCTTTAATCAGTATTACCTACGTGATTATACTTGCTGTAATCTCATTGGTTGACCATAGTTTTGTCCCATCTCATACCCACTTCCTGATTTTCCATTGGGTCAATATTACCTAGGCGACTATATTTGTAATCCTATTAGTTGACTATAGCTTTGTCCCACCTTCAACCTGCCTCACCTTGTGGTTCTAATCTATAAAACTCCCTCAAGAAGTGGGTTCCCCAGGCCCACCTGAGGCCCCTTTCAGCTTTCTTAGAAGCTTTCTGTCTCTCAGTACACACTTCCTACTCTTAACCTCCACGGTTCCTCAAATTCATTCTTGATTTCAAAGAACATGAACTTGGCATATCTACCATCCAGCAGGCTGCCAGGCTGGGGCTGTGATATTTCCCGTGTGTCCTTTGGACAGTTTGGAGGGCCTGTATTGTCCCTCTCTCACTCCACCCTGAGTGTCTTAGGTGTAGGGTCCTGACTGCCTCGGCAGCCCAAATCCCTTCAGGGTCACTGTGAATTTGGGGCAGAGCTGTAAGTTGCATGGTGCTAGATCCAGTGAATAAGGTGGATGAGGACAAACTGTCATCTTTAAATTAATTTCTAAATTTAGATTAGCATATGTTTACAGCACACAATGACTACACTGTCCTGGGGAGTTGATACATACATGTTACACATCTTAAGAGTTTTTATGAGCCTGATTTTCTGTTGAATGGAACTCAGCGTTCACTGCATTTTTGATCGTGCTTTGTAAAGACACACAGAAAAGAGGACTTTCAGAATGAGTCAGTGAGAGTGCTGGCATAAGCACGCAGGAAGGTTCTGAAGAGGATCTGCAGCAATGTGCCTTCTACAGTAGTACAGATTTTTGTTGAAACAGTGTATTTTGATAATACCTTGTATGCTGGCATCTAACACACAGTAGTACGTGTGAGAAAAATTTTCTTGTCTGAAGGCCCATGTTAAAGAACTTGGTACAGCACTCAATTATAAGCCAGTTCTCAGAAGAGATGTGACTGGAAACGGAAACCTCTTACCTCTAGGAGAACCATCAAACTTGGTTACAGGAACATCGGGGATGTGCCACAAAGTAATCTTCCCTGACACTTCTCCAGAGAACAGCACCTTGTAGAAAGGTTCCTTCCTTTCGTTCATGTAGCCCATGACAAAGGGAAGGCTCTGCAAAGCAAAGGCGAGCTTTGAGGCAGGGGGCAGCGTAATGCAGAGGAGACAGCCGTTGACTTTAAGCAGAGGAACGAGACCTTCATAGCTGAACCCATGTCTTTCCCCTTTACTTCCCATTGTTTCAAAAGTTTCAAGGGAACTAAAGGAAGTGACCAGTGATTTTGAACAAAATAACTTGGAGAACCCAAAAGCCAAGCTATCAGCTGACCTTCAGAGTGGGTAAGGGCATCTTGCACTGGTTGGCTGCAGTCTACTGTTCCTATGCAATTATGTGCACACGTCACCCATGGCAGCATCACACAAACGTATGGAAATACCCCTGAGGACAAGCCTGTGCTGTTGGTGCCTTGTCACTGTCTTACACAGATGTGGAAGCGGGGAGCCAGGGTTGATTTCCTCACAGCGACACAGGCAGCAGCAACTTGTGACACGTGTCCCGCGTTCCCTGCAATGCTCTCTGGTCTGCACTGCGCGTGGTGCTGTGCAGGACAGACGCAAACTGCACTTGTGATTCCTTGAGGTAGCGTCTACACAGATGTGGCAAATGGTCCGCTGCGAACTCAGGGTACCAGAGGCAGCCGCTCCTGGTCGGGCTCCCGGGGAGATTACACATGCACAGGGATCAGAACGATTAAGTGATCAGAGAATCAAAACCAACTCTTTCTTGACGTACAAATAAAAGGCATCCTGTACAGAAGGCCAACTGCTGGGGCCAGAATTAAAGAAGCCGCAGAAAGCGATACTCCTGGACAAAACTCCTCGCTTTCTGGTTGGGACTCCGGTGTAGGAGTGGCAGTCTCTGCAGCGCATTCTCAGAGGCCCTGAAGAGCTAAGCAAGGACTGCACGTGACCCGAGCAGCAACACTAGGAAGGAGGCACTGTCATCACCACTGCTGGGGAGCTGAGGCAGGCAGAGTGAGAAACAAACCTGGCCACCTGCTGCAATAGGTCCCTGTCTCCAGGGAGCACACGGGCACCAGTTCCAACCAGTCACGTGTGCGTCCCACCTGATCCGTGTTTGCGTGGGTCCCGCCAGGCTGCAGACGTGGTCTTCACAGCTGTGACTGCTGAGGCTGTCGTTCAGCGGGCGGACAGGACTGAACAGAGAAGCTGCAGCCTCCCTCTCAGCTCTCAGCACTCAGACCCCACCCACCGCGCGGCACCTCAGGACTTTAAGACACAAAACAACTGCGGTGGCCTGAACGGGAATTATCCACGGAGAGCCTGGCGATGTATGGCTTCACATGCTGAGAAACGAAGCAGCTTCCCAGTAGTGCTTCCGAGTTCCTTTACATTTCTTTTGTTTTTAATTTTTGTCATCAGTCTGCGTTTGCCGTGCAGGGTATTATACTCCCCGTGGAAGGCTGGTGTGTGTGCTTAACGCATCTCAGTTCTCACGTCATCCTCTCCCCCCAGCCCCGCTCCTTCCACCTCTAGATCCTCTTCCCGTATCTGAAGGCTCTACCTCCCTACTTCCTGTTACCTGGCTTTTAGTTGTCTCTTTATTTACGTGATACTTTGGGTTTCCCGTATCAGAAAATCTATGCAATATTTAAGCGTATGTGTCTGATTTATTTCACTTGCCATTATGGTCTCAAGGTCCATCCAATGTCCTAAGTGTGGCCGTGTTTACCCTTCTTTACATGCCCCACGGTGTGCAGATGCCTTATTTTCTTTATCCATTCGCCTGCTGAGGGGCCTGTGGGCTGCTGCCAAGCTCTAGGTATGATAAACTGTGCTCCCATAAATGGGGACACATGGGTCACTTTTACCTCATCTGAGAAGGTATCTAGAGGGGAACAGATGAATCAAGGGAGATGTTTGGTTTAGTTTTCTGAGGAATCTCCTCACAGGTTTCCACGGTGGTTGCACTAGATTACATTCCCGAGCCCTGGACAGCTTTTGCTGTCGTGTGACGTCTTGACGATGCCGTCCTTCCTGGAGTCCTGGTGTTGTTTGCATCTGAACTTCCCTAACGGTCCACATGCCCATTGTGTGTTTACCGGCTTCGTCTCCTGAGAAGTGTCTACTCACTTCACCTGCCCAGGTTTTGACTTGGTCTTTTATTGAGGCATTTAATTTTCTTTTAGTTTTTTGTATGTCCTCTGTCTGAGGCAGGACTGGAAAATGCTTTTCCCGTGCTGTAGGCTGCCTCTTCGCTCCGTTGGGGGTGGTTTCTGTCGTGCAAGGCTTTTACGTTTGATACGATTCCATTTTTTTGATCTTCAGAGTACTGTTTTCACTGTGGAGGCCTTTGACTTCCTCACTTAGGTTAAATCTTCAGTATTTAATTTTTTTTCCTGATATTGTGAATGGTATTCTTTGCATAATTTCTTTCTTAGTAAATTCAGAGTAAACCCAAACAAATAACCTAGTGATGCAACTCAAGGTCCAAGAAAAATGAAAACAATCCAAGCCCAAAGCTAATACAAAGAAAGAAATCATAAAGATCAGAGCAGAAATCAATGAAATTGAGACTTAAACAAACAATACAGAGATCAGAGAATTGAAAATCTGATTTTTCAAAAGAGTAAATGAAACAGGCAAAGCCTTAGCCAATCCTACGAAACAAAGACCTAAATGAATGCAGTTAAAAATGAAAAAGGTGACACCACAACAGACACTGCCAAAATCCA
>PVJX010042234.1:0-14232 GCA_004027295.1 Dolichotis patagonum
GAGTATACCTGTATTTCTAACACTCAGGGAAGCTGAGGCAGAAAGATCATCAGTTGGAGCCTAGAATGGGCAATTTAGCAAATTAGACCTTGTTTCGAAATAAATAATTAAAAGGTAACTATAAATTATAAATGTGTTTTACATTTAAGTGATGTAGCTCAGGGCAAAAACTTTGGGTTCAATACCGAGTACTACAAAAAGAAATTTAACGCCTTTGAACAAATCAGCAGTTATAAGAACCTAAGCATGTTAAGGGCTGGGAATGTAGCTCAGCGGTAGAGCACCTGCCTGGCATCTTGAGGCCCTGGGTTTAAGCCCTGGTACTGCATCACACATGTGTGTGCCCACGTGTGCACAGGCGTGCGCGCACACACACACACGGAACAACAGAACCTAGGAATTAAAATCGGTCTCTAGGTCATCAAACAGGAGCAATGATGAGAAACGTTGCTCATTCTCTACCACAGTCACCTCGACAGATTTCAGCTGTACTGGCCACACCAGCCTGACCAAATAACCACAGCTGCAGGCTTCTCTCCGAGGCCTCTGTGGCCCTGCCTGACCGAGACACTGTGCGCCTTACTGAGGGCTCTCCTCGTGTCCACACACTGCAGGCGCGCTCAGGGCGTCTGCACACACTGCCCTCTCAGATGCTCCCTCTGCTACCTCTTGGACAGCTGTTCTCTTAAACATCGTCGTCTCAGAGAAGCCTCCCTTGTTAGCTGCGTAAGCCTGAAACATCTTCACCTCATCCCACTACTGGATTCCTTCACAGAATTTATGACAAGTTTAATTATTTTTATTTTCACTTATTTGTTTACTTCTGGCTTTCTCATTAAACTACTATCTCCATAAGGCAAAGACCCTGCATACTGTATCACTATACATATAATAATTTGGAATAAAGCTTCATACATAGTAATCAATAGAAACACATATAAAAAATTTTTAAAAAGCACAAATTATTGTCATTCTTCATTTGAAGAAATGCAAGTTCAAAAACACTGATGAGCTTATAATGCATTTATTAAATCAAGCTGCTGGATTATAAAACAGATATTCTCACTCTTAATCAAGTTATCTTTTTGTCTGACCATAATTCTGGCAATTCCCAGTTCTCTAAATCCTTGTGGCAGGCACAGCCCATGACCTGTGTGAATGCCAATCATACCATAACTTACTATCCCAGGCTCCCTACTGCAAGCATGGCTAAGTGACCCAGAATCACTGGCCTGAGACTATCCATCAGGAGCAAGTGACACAAAGAAGTGGTGACAAAAGAGACTTATGTTGAGAAGCAGCAGCAGGGTCAGTTTCAAAAACAGCAGTGATGACAATGTTAATAACAGCCCCAGTGCAGGGAACATGACCTGCGGCACTCAGCACTCTGGAAAAACGCAACAACCCCCGCCAGATTGCTTGCATGTCATGCCTGTGACTAATTCAAAGCTGCGTAACCTTTGAGTCTCGTTCTCCCACTCTCCCTTCCAGTGAGGATGAAATTTCCTATTTCTACTCCAAATCTCTGCTTAAGCCAGTCAGACCCAGATTCTAGGGCTTATCACTAAGAGCCCTCAGCCGTGCACTCTGCTTTGTTTAGTTTTCATGGCAAACATCTGAGATTGATCCTGTCATTAACTCTATTGCAAAGACAAGGTCATGGGGTTTAAAGAGGTTACCTAGCCTAATGTCCCAAAGCTCACTTAGCAGTCCTGATGCGCGACATAATAACCAAAACTGATGACATTCATAGTCCAAACACCTCCGAGATCTCTCCTGATGGCTTCCTAACTTTAATATATTCCTTAATAACAGCAGGATCTGTTCCACAGCATGCCCTTCCCTCAGGTCCCAAAGAGGACAATTTCTGATAGAAACAGGTCCAGAAAAAGTCGTGGGGCTTCATTGCTCTAATGCTGGGGTAAAACAGCCAGGGGCTGCTCTAGTCAGAGAGCTGTCTCTGCCCCAGACAGGTCCCGAGACCCCCACCCCAACATCAGGTAGGTAAGGCAGGCAGCAGGCATGGAGCAGGGGGTTGCTTATCTCTAGTTTTAATGTAGGATAGGCCACCCCAGTCTTTTTTTAGAAAGAAATTTTATTTTTCTGCCTTTATTAAAATTCTAAGAAAGAAAAAAGAAAATGCCACCTGTTAAATTATCATACCAAATGGGGCGATTGCTTTTATTTTAATTAATTATACTGTGACTGAGTAGATTCATATATAAAAAGAAATAGCCTAAAATCCTTCATGAAGTACGCTCGCTCCCTCCCCCTCTCTCTCGTTTGTGTTCTCTCTCTCTCTCTCTCTCTCTCTCTCTCTCTCTCTCTCTCTCTTGTTCTCTCTCTTAGTTTTTTGAGACAGGGTCTCGCTATGTAGTCCAAGCTAGCTGCGAACTCACTATGTAGGCCAGGCTGGCCTCAAACTTACTATGTAGCCCAGGCTGGCATGAACTGGCAGCCATGCCTACCTCAGCCTCTCAAGTGCTGGGATTAGAGGCACATATATTCTTAAAAAAAGAATTATCTCAAACCTTGATATTTTCTGTTAACAAAAAAGCAGAGTTCAAGAATAACTGTCAGTCACTCATTTCAATCAAAACATTCTCCAAAAGGAGCAAATTCTAGTGCTATAGGAAAAAACAGCATGGCTTGTACATTTTTGAAGCAGGACAAACACAATTATTCTCAAGGCAAGCTTTCAATTCATGAGAAAGTATTTTGAGAACAATCCAAACATCATCTACAAATATTTTTTTCTCCTGAATTATAAGGCTAAGAAGTAGATTCGGATCAAAAACAAACAAGATGGATGAAACTAATGTTTTAATATGTGTGTTGATCAACTTTTGTAAATGGAGGGAACAGCAATAAATTTTGACTTGCCTGTTTAACTATTTTATTGTTTAATAAAAAACAGCAAAATTTACACGATTATACTGATAAAATATATCTGATACATACATGGAGGTTCTATGTATACATCTAATAACAGATAATAGTGTCTTAGAAAAAAGATAATATATAACTAAAAAATAATTTTCTGTCTTTCAGCTCAGGATAATGGGATTAAAGCATGGAGGAGGTTGCTGTGGCCTTTTGTATTACATACCATTGTAATCTAACAATAGATTAATGTGACTATTAATATGTGAATATTATTTCAGTTATTAGTGTAATTGAAAAACAAAGTGAAATACTAGTTCACTTTTCTGTCTTCTCAAATTAAAATTCCATTAAAGTCAAAGAAAGTACAATTAATGCACAAAAATCAGTATCTTTCATAAACATATAAATATACTGTATGTACGTACATATATATCTCACGTAACATATAAGATATATATTTATATATCTATGATTATCTGTTACATAGAAATATATCCCATTATGTCTATGTGTCTCTGTGTCAGAAGATAATGGAAGAAAAGAACTCACTTATGATGGGAATGAGATAAAATATGAATTAATTCTAGCCAGCAACCCCTCAGATAAAGGACTTATATCAAGAACATATAAAGAATTGAAAAACAGCAACCCCCCAAATTCAATGACCCTCTCCAAAAATGGGCAGCTGAGATGAACACACAGTTCTCATAAGAAGATATTCAAATGGCAAATAAATACATGAAGAAATGTTCACCATCACTGGTCACTCGAGAAATGCAAATTAAAACAACATTGAGATTTCATCTCACACCAAAAAGAATAGCTGCCATCAAGAAATCAACTGATAACAAATGTTGGTGAGGCTGCGGGGGGAAAAAGGAACACTGCTCCACTGTTGGTGGGAGTGCAGGCTGGTGTAACCACTATGGAAATCAATATGGAGAATTCTCAGAAGACTAGGATTGGAAGCTCCATTCAACCCAGCTATTTCCCTTCTGGGTATTTTCCCAGAGGAACTAAAAAGTTCATATCACAGTGATATATGCACACCCATGTTTATAGCAGCACAATTTGTAATAGCTAAATCTTGGAAACAACCAAGATGCCCATCAACTGCAGAGTGTATGAAAAAGATGTGGTATTTTTACACAATGGAATATTACTCAGCTATAAAAAAGGATATCTTGAGGCCTTCATAGGGAAATGGAGACAACTTGAGACTATCCTCATTAGCGAAATATTAAGAATCATATTTATAAATATCACATTGTATCTCTAGTGTAATAAATAATAAGAACTGTAGGAGTAATAATATCCAAAATGCATAATTTCTACCATAAAAACGAGAGTAAAAGAAAGTGCTCTAAAGAATATAACCACATGTATGGTTAAGAGTGGAAGACAGATGACCATATTACTGTTTTTGTTAGATTGTTGAGCAGAACTGTTAACAGTCTCACTGTTTGAATGTCTACTTTGTGTGCTTCAATTTTGTAACTTGAGCAACTATTTCCAATGATGACAGTATGTAATTTATCAAGTGGTGATTTCTTAGTGTTTTTGTTTTTGTTGTTGCCATTCTTTTATTTTTTTCCCTTTGGAATTCCGTATTGCTGCTACCCTTTTTCTCTTTTGTTTGGTTTTTTTTTCTTTAAATAGAAGAAGAGAAAAAAAGAATCATATTTATAAATATCACATTGTGTCTCTAGTGTAAAAAATAGTAAGAACTGTAGGAGTAATAAAACCCAAAGTGCATAATTGCTACTGTAAAAAAGAGAGCAAAAGAAAGTGCTCTAAAGGATATAACTGCATGTATGGAAGACAGATGAACATACTACTGTTTTTGTTAGATTGTTGAGCAGAACTGTTAAAAGTCTCACTGTTTGAATGTCTACTTTGTATGCTTTAATTTTGTAACTTCAACAACTATTTCCAAGATGACAGTATGTAACTTATCAACTAGTGATTTCTTAGTGGGTTTTTTTGTTCTTTTCTTTTTTTCCTTTGGAATTCTGTATTGTTGCTACCCTTTTTTCTGTTTTGTTTGGTTGGTTTTTTTTTCTTTCTAAATAAAATTTTTTTAAAAGCCAGATTCTTCACCAAAGATACAGAGATAGCAAGTAAGCATAAGATACTCCACATGGTATGTCATCAAAGTAATGCAAATTAAAATAGATTAGTATTGTAATCTATTGTAGTAAAATAGAAAATGGTAATAACACCAATTGCTGGCAAGGGTGTGGGGCAACAGGAACCCTAATTCACTGCTAATGACATTTTGGAAGGCAGTTTCCCAGTTTCTTATACACTTTAGTATCTTAAACACTTTAATCATTCAAGCCAGTAATCACACTCTGCTATTTACCCAACCCGCAAGAGGTGAAAACTTAACACCCAACATATAGATATTTAAATAGTTTTATTCATAATGGCAAAAAAATGTCCTACAGTAAATGAATGGATAAACTGGTGCCGCCAAACAATGAAATAGCATTCACAGCTAAAAAGAAATGAGCTATCAGCCATGGAAGGATATAAAGGAAGCTTAAACACATTATTATTACTATGTACAAGAAGCCAATATGAAAAGGCTATACATATATTGTAGGATTTTGAATGTACATTCTTAGAAAGGCAAAGCTATATAGAGAATAAAATAAAAAAGATCAGTGGTTACCAGGGAAGAAGGTCAATTGGGTGTCGAACAGGAGAATTCTAGGGGCGGTGAAAATACTCTGTGTGACACCACAGTGATGAATGCACATCATTACACGTTTGTCAAAACCCACAGAACACGCAAAAATGAACCATAATGTAACCTATGGGCCTTCCATGATTATGATGTCAGTGTAGATTCATCATTCATCCTAGTGGAAACTAAACACTCACCTGAACTGTACACATTTAAATCCATTCCTCACACCATTCACCAAGTTAAATTTCCAAGAGACAAAAAAATTAAATGTAAAATAAAAACAATCAGGAAAGAATACAGTACACCCACAAAAATATAGTCAACCGATCACTAACAAAGAGGCAAAGGCAAATCAACAAAAAAAGCGTCACTTGTTCAACAATGGGTATCAGAACACCTGGACAGCCACATGTAAAAATATGAACCTAGACACTCACTTTACGTCCTATACAAAAACTGAATCAAAATGCTTCACAGACCTAAATGTAGACATAAACTTCTAAAACGTCTAAAAGATAAAAAATCTTGGCACATTTGGATTATAATGAGTTTTAAGAAACATCAAAAGCACAATCTGTAAGCCGAGCGTGGTGGCGCACACCTGTATTCCAGCATGTGGGAGGCTGAGGCAAGGGAATCGTTGCAAGTTTGAGACCAGCCTGGACTACAAAGTGAGCCCAAGGCCAGCCTGAACTGCACAGGGAGATCCTGTCTCAAAAAGACAAAAAAAAAAAAAAGCACAATCTATAAAAGAAAACTTCATTATTACAAACCTCTACTCTGCAAAAGAAATTATTAATAGAATGAAAAAAAAAAAAAACCAAGGCAGAGTCTAAGCGAAAATATCTGTGAAACAGGTATCTAACAAAAGACTTGTATCCAAAATGTACAAAATAACCTTCAAAATTCAATGGTAAGAAAATAACCCAACTTTAAAAAAAAAATAGGCAAATTATCTTAACAGGCATTCCACCAAAAAACATGCAGATGGCAAATCAGCATATGAAAAAATGTCCAACATCAAGAGATACCATTACACACCAATTAAGATGGTTAAAATTTAAAAACATTTTTAAAAAGATGACATCGAATGCGGGCAAGGAAGTAGAAGAACAGGCACTATCATTGTTGGTGGGAATGCAAGATGGCGCAGCCACTTTGGAAGGTAGCTTGGCAGTTTCCTACAAAACTAAACATAGTCTTACTACATAAACCACAAACCTTACCCCAGCATAATTACCCAAGTGAGTTGAAAACTTACACCCACATAAGAAACCTACACGTGATTATTTATAGTCACTTTATTCATAACTGCCAAACCTTGGAAGCAACCAAGGTGTTGTTCAGGAGCTAAATGGATAAACACTGGTACATCCACACAAAGGATTATTCAGCGATAAAAAGAAAGACGCTATGAACCATGAAAAGACAGAGTCTTTCACATATTGCTAAGTAAGATCTGAAAAGGCTACATATGCTGTGTAATTCCAACCACATGAAAAAAGTAACAGGCAAAACTACATAGAGAAGGTAAAAGCTTCAGTGGTTTGTGGGCAGAAGAGATTTTTAAAGCAAGGAAACTACTGTGTCTGATACTCTAACGTGGGAATGTCCTGCTGCATTCGTCAAAACATACAGAATTAAGAGTGTGAAAATGAACTCAATTATGCACTGTACTTAATGTGTCGATATTTGCTCTTCAATTTTTGTTTTGTTTTTTGATACAGTCTCATTATGTAGTTCAGGCTGGTTGTAAACTCACTATGCAGCCGAGTCTGGCCTTGAGCTCAGCCTCCTGCCTCAGCCTCCCAAGTGCTAGGATTACAGGCATGTGCCACCATGTCTGACTGTTCTTAAATTTTAACAATTGTACCACACTGATGCAAAGTGTTAATAGAGAAAACCATACAGGAAGGTGAAAGGAAACATGGGAATTTTCTGTACTATCTGCTCCTACAAATTTTATAATTTTCTGTAAATCTGAAGGTATTCTCAGTAAGTCTACCAGTTGAAACACCCACAAATGTATAAATCTCTTTACAACAGTGGCCCAAGGGAAACCCCTATATGTGTACAACTAAAACTCCAGAAGTCAAAGAAGATAAATTTGATCACCTATTCTTAAAAAGAACACATTAGGGAATTTGAAGAGAAATTTTGTGTCTCCTAATACCTAGAAATGAATAATAATGAAGTTTCAAACTCAATAGAGGGCCCAGGGATATAGCTCAGTGGCACAAGCACCTGCCTGGCAAGCACAAGGTTCTAAATTCAAGTCTCAATACTGGGAAAAAAAAAAAGCTTGGTGGTACATGCCTGTAATCCTAGTACTCAGGAAGCTGAGGCAGGAGGATTGAGCTCACTTTGTTGAGGCTGAAACAGACCAGCCTGGGCTACAAAGTGAGCTCAAGGTCAGCCTGAATGGCATAGTAAGACCTGTCTTAGAAAGACCAAAAAAAAAAAAAAAATCTGAAAAAAATGTGCAAAACATAGCAACCTGTTCAATTCCATTTCTATGAACAGAATATAATTGTAAATGAGTATGTGCCAGAGACCATTTGCCAAGCCAAGCACTGGGTATTTTAAACTCATGGTCTCAGCATATACAGGTAAGAAACTAAACTGAAAGGCATTTCGTTTGTCAAGGCAGTTTGCAAGGCACAGCTATGACACAGCAAGCTACTCGACCTAGTTCTTCAAGATTCAAAATAGTGTTACTGGAAATTTTTGTAAATGCTGTATTCCACAAGTCATTTCCTTACATTCTAAACAAAAGGGACAGCATTATCTCTTTGGGTGAGACTACCTGGTTTTCCCTCTCAGTTTGTTCTTCCTGTAGGTGGCATTGCCCTTCGATGCTCCCTGGACGCCCTATGTGTGGGGAACACCTAGGTGTGCACCCCTCAGAGGCCTGACTTCCTACAGCTGCCTCTGTAAATCTGCTCTTCTTCCTTGCCGACCTTCAGTGGAGAACAGAATGGATCTGGGTTAGCACGAAGTAGCGAAAAGGAAAAGAGATCAAGGCTTGAGTCAAAAGTTTGCAGCTGTGCTGACTGTAAGCAAATTTACTCTTACAAGTCTAGTTAATTTTACCATGTAAGACACTGAAAAGAAAGTCCCCCCTCCATACCTCTACCTCGTAGATTATCCAACAGCTGCACCATGGTTTTACAAGTGCCTGGGTCCCTAAATCTGCCTCCCATGCACGAGAAAGAGCTCTCAGATCCTAATCTGATAGAACACTCACCTGCCTACAACTCTCGGTCAATTAGAAACACCACAAGTCAAACTCTAACAATTAAGACTTTATTCAGGGCTGGGTGAGAGGTCCTGGGTTAGATCACCAGCTAAACAAAGAAGTATACAAGACTTTATTCATTTATGTGACAGTGCAGACAAGACACAGCGAGGTACCAGCTCCACACTGGTCCATTTTTCTTCCCATGCAATGGCAGCAGGCAAGGGCTGGGAGGATGCAATGCAGACACAAGGAAACACCTCCTTTCAAGAAGTCCCAAATACAAGACTCCTGTAAGAACCCATGGACATAGTGGGCAAAGAGTAGGGGCTTGAATGGAAAGGTACTGACTCAGACACGTCTCCACCAAAGACCCCTGATAACAAGCTCTTAGCAGAAGCACCTAGGAGGCAGGGTAGGGCCATGTCCCTGACCTCAGTTATCTCCTGAGAAAAGCTCCCTGCTAAGGTCTGCTAGGTAAAGCTTGTCACTGCCCATGATCAGGAAGGAAACAACACACAAGGATTCTGCTCTGGAACGCGATACTCTCCTCTTCTGTGGCTACCCAAAAGCCCAGAGATCCACAGAGGGTAAATAGAGGTGCCCCTTCATCTGCCCCATGCTTTCTTCACTACCTTCATCTGCTCCTGCGTATTTACACTCAGGAAAAACTACCTTCTCCAAACTATTTCCACTCTTGTCACAGTTTTCCCTACTTTTCCCACCTTCCCCTTCTTTGCCAAACACTTATCCTGAGACGTAGCCCAACTGCCACTTCCCTCAGGAAACCACCTTCCTTCCAGACATGTAAGTAAGTATTTTCTTGGTGGATCCACTGGCCATTATGAACACATATGTCTACCTCTTTACTTACCATATATCTTTATGTCTATACCTGTAGGAAAACACCAAATTCCTAAAGAACAGAAGCCACATCCTATTCTGTTTTGGGTCCCCAATATCTGACACACAGCAGGAAACATGGGGAACAATCTATTAGTGGAAACCTGTGTTCTATAAATCAGCATTAGTACACTCTAGTAACAGGCCATGTCTACAGCAGGAATGAAGGTGACAAACCCCACCTGCTAACCAACTCAGGTAACAGGGTCCTCATAACTGATGACCTTTCCTTACCTCGGTCCAGCTGTTTAAAGACACCTGCTCATGAAGTTGAGAGAATCTATGTGTTCTTGTATCCTTCAGTATTAAAATTAGATACTAAATGTGGGGAGATACATCAGCAATTTGCATGGAACTGATGCCTACAAATACAATGTTAAAATCTTAAGGTACTGTAATGGATTGGGGTCCTCTGAAATGAAATCCACAATGATTGAGTAGATGAATACCCTTGTACTTACAAGAGAACATGAGCGACGATGGCATTCACATCAAACAAGGTGTCAGTTGGGAATTCTCTGAGCAGTATGTTGCCTCTATGAAAAGTTTAAAGACATGTTACAGAAATATTTCCTTAGATTTCAATTTACTTGCTTCTCTAGCATATTAAGTTGTAAATTCTTTGATGTCAGAGCTGCGTCTTATCTATGTACCCTATGTACCAACCGGAAAGCTCACACATGAGCCCTCAAATATTTATTGAATATACACTCGATAAATGTGTTGGTTTTGAAAAGTTTAGACTCTGGATCTGATTTTAAAAAGACTAGAAATAAATACAAGTCAAAATAAAGCTCCCTAACTACTTTCTGATCACATACAGATTCCCAAACTGGGCTGGGAAGGAGAGGAGCAGGAGAAAGAAGTATCCTTAGCAGGAATTTCCTGGGCAAACAGGGTCTCTCCCCGCTTATTCGGCCAAACCCCAAAGGTTTGAGGAAAGGATGTGAGATACCCTAAATAGATCAGAACACCCAAGTACAAAAGAATCTGCAACCTAGACACAGATTCCTCAAAAATAAAGTATATCTAAATGCAGAACTAACATAGCTACCTGGAAGTGCTTACATAGTCAGGCCTTTGAAGTAAGGATTTATGTGAGATACTTGTGCAACATTCAAAACAACCCTGGGAGGTAGGTTTTAGTCTTTATATTTTGTAAACAAGGAAGTTAAAATGCAGAAAGTTTAGGGAGCAAGTGTACTGCTTGGAATTTTTGCTGAACTTCACATAATCCAAATACAACTTTATTCTGGCTTAGTGATATTTGATATACCTGTAAATTCTAAAATATAACTTTATATTTGTACAGCACACTCAAAAAAGTTTACCTGAATAAATATGCTTTTATCAAATCCTTTTCTTTACCACAGTACTTCGATGCTTCTTCTTTGGCACAATTAACCTTTAAAAGATTATATTTAAGGGTTAGAGTATACACCAAAAGGTCAAGTTTCTTAGTTAGGAAAACAAGGAGAATTAAACATTATGGCCTTTCATCGGGTTAAACTTTGTATTTCACTTTTTTCTGATGTGTATACAATAACTTCTCTTACTCAAGTATGTGAGGAAATGCAGCAAGGGGAACTGATTCTGACCTGAGAGTTATACTGAAGTATACCTAAGAGTTTATAATTAATGAAGTCTTTCAAAACAAGGAAGAGAGTAACCAGGGAGAAAAGAAGGCATGAACACATATGGCAAAGCCAGGAAGCAGGGGAGTGTGAAGCTTAGTGACACAGCGACTACTTAACAAGTAGAAGGCCCAGGGATCAACCTCAGCACAAAAAAATAAGGGAGGAAGCATAAAAAGTGGGTGGCAGCTAAACACAGATATGGCAGATCCTGCTGGCTTCTACTCCAAATCTATCCGTTTTCTACTTTTGTTTACTGACAGAAATTTGCTAAAACCAAATGCTCCATGAAGAGGCTTTTCCAGCCTCCCCAACAGCTGGTCATGGCCACAGGATGGTAGCAGAAGTGCTGGAATTCCTAGAGGGCTCTGGACAGGGAGCTAGTTGCTGCTCTTAGTCTTCATCAGTTGACACAAAAGCAGACAAGACAGGCAGGGTACCAAGGGACTCAGGGATCACGTGGCATCCTTAGAGAGGAAACCACTTGCTAAGGATGCAGCAATGGAAAGAATGAATCTGAGTCCCTGACGATGTTAGAGCGGCCACAACAGCCCTACAATCTTACAATCTGGACTTGATGTCGAAAAATACAAGGACAAAAGAGCTGGGCATGGTGGCACACATCTGTAATCCCAGCACTCGGGAGGCTGAGGCAGGAGGATTGTTGCAAGTTTGAGACCAGCCTGAGCTCAAGGCCAGCATGAACTGCATAGTGAGACCCTGTCTCAAAAAAAAAAAATACATATATATATATGGACAATGCTAGTGGCAAATGAAGATAAAATGGGAGGTAAAGGAGCACACACATAGTAGAGGTCAAAGACACGATGTAAAGTCAAAAAGAACTAAAGAGACTCAAGTCTTTTCACAAAGAGAGTAAGTAAAACTAAGTAGAAGGTCTGTGTGTGACTATGCATCCTGAGACAGAGAAGGAAAGCATGGAAAGAAAAGCATGAAGGGATGTCTAGATAGGACAAATGGGGGGCCACCAACGTAACTAATAAAAACTAAGGCAAGGAGAACAGTTCTTCGGTTTCAGACCTGCTAAGGTTTTTGATTTAAGATGAAGATTTTTGCTGCTCAATTTAATTTACATAGAGCTTGAGGAAACAGAATGACAACTGGGAAGTGACATTTGTTCAAAAAGCTAAAAAAAAAAAAAAATAGCTGACAGGGAAGATACCAAGAATAGTCAACTAGAATTAAAAGTCAGATTATACACTAATGACCAAAAAGTAAATTTCAGCACATTTTAGAAACTTTTTAAGGTTCAGATCATAGAGACAGTTGACATTGAGATAACAGCTCTATCCATTCTTTCCTCTTTTTTTTAAGCAGGTGTTTTGTTTTGTTTTGTTTTGTTTTGTTTTGTTTTGTTTTGTTTTTTGGTACCAGGGATCGAACCCACAACCTTGCACTTGCCAGGCAGGTGCTTAAGCCACTAAGCTAAATCCCCGGCCCTCTTTCCTCTTTTCAACATTTACTTGAACACCTACCACACATCATTCACGTTCTAGTCGCTGGGGTACAAAACTAAGATCTTTACCCTTTAATTTACATTCTGCAAGCAGAGACAATTTAAAAGTTAATATACATTTAGAGCTTGTTATAGATTAAAAACTGGTGGTCAACTTAACGCCAGCAGAATTGAATCACCATGCTGCTGAACGTAGATGTTTCACCTGAGGAAGGTTGCCAGAATAAATAGAGATGTGCAGAAGGAGAAGGAAGTACGTTGAGGCGTTGTGGGTTCATCTACGTGTTGCTGTTTGAGCGGTTACGTTCTCCTGGAGAAGCTCTGGTCTTCACATCGAGCATTGCTTCCTGGCTCTGGAGGAAAGGCGTGCTGCTTTGTCTCCAGGATGAACTAGTCACACTGGCTTCCTGGCATGTCCTTACTGTGCTTGTCGGAGGAGGAGCTCGGGGCCTCCGTGTCACTGAGGATGGCTGTGGTGCTTTTCAGGACAGCTCTGGTGTTTGTTGTGAGTGTGACTTCTCAGCTCCAGCGTAGAACCCTCAACCTATCAGCACAGCTCCTTCACCCGCTGGCATAGACTTCCTAGTTTCCACCGCTGGCCTTTGGGCCTTCCCAGCATGGATCCGTAAAAGGAATTGGCGTGAGTTCTTCTTGTGGGCGCTAGACCTCCTGGACTCGTGGGAGGCATTGTCATGAGCACTGGACCTTCATCAGGACTCCTGTGGGACACTGCTGTGAGATTCAGGCCCTTGGCTAAATATTCTGTCTAAAGTGTTGTGGATAGATTTCTTGCATTTTCTTGTGTTAACTATGGAGGACCATCATAAAATAATATTATAAACTCCATGTCCTGATTCTAATTGTTCTGTGTACAACCCCTGACTACAACAGAGCTATAAAAAAGTAATAAAGAAATTAGTAAATCAACATTCCAAAACACATAAGTATGTAGAAGAAAGGAGTTCAAAGCAAAGGGCAAAATGCCTGAAGAGAATATGTAGTAATAGTACCTCTAGCAGGTTTAAGCAACAGAAGAATAGCCAGGCATGGTGGAACAGGCCTGTAATTCCAGCACTCAAAAGACTGAAGCAGGTGGACTGCAAGTTTCACTCTCACTTGGGCAACTTTGCAAGACCCTGTCCCAAATCTTTAAAAAAAAAAAAAAAGGCTGAGATTAATTTGGTGGTATAATGCCCTGGGATTTGATGCCCCAGTACTGGAAGGGGGAAAAAAAACACAGAATCATCACTATACATAAAGAACAAACTAAGCGGAGCCTTAATCAACAAGAAAAGGGTCTGGGCATTACACTGTACACTTGCATGGAAGGAACCAAAAACATGACGAAAGGGAGAAATAAGAAACAACTCCCAGCCCCCAACCCTGAGAACATTGATCC
>PVJX010042235.1:0-14262 GCA_004027295.1 Dolichotis patagonum
TTTGAAACATTTTGTATAGCATAGGAATGATCCTGAGAGTTTAAAAATCCTGCACATAAACTTCACTGGGCCCTGTGCCTTTTTTTGGGAGAATTTTACACCTTTCAAGTAGCACCTGATTATCAACCTGTTCAGATTTTCTAGGTCCTCCAGAGACAATTTCTGGGTATATATTCACTTGATGTTCCCTTTAATCAACCAGTTCTTTTAACTTTTAAAAAGTGCCAGATCCTAAAAACTGGAGAAATTAGCATACGGACTTCCTATGGGAATAGGCTGTTCAATAAGTTCCGGTCCGTTGCTGTCTTCCTTCATTTCTCACCGTTGTGTCAGATGAAAACCCAAATGTATACTTCTTCCTGTGCTGTTGACTTTCACACATCCAGGCTACTTTCCTTCCACACTTTCATGCACTTGTCCGTCCATCTACCTACTTATCCGCACATTCATGTATTTACCTATACATCCACCCAGTCATTCATGGAGTCCACACTGAGTTCCTACTCCGTCCTAGTTACTATTCTAGGTTTTGAGGCCCAAGAATGGAAGCTATAAGCCAAGGACTGAAATTGAAATCAACAATGGCCCCAGGAGCCTGAAACCACAGACAGAATAGAAAGTATGGTGTTGTTCTAGGATGTAGAGAACAAGGAGTCCAGAGTAGCTGATTCAAGTGAACGATTCCAGAATGTGCCTCCCTGGAACTCTAAGCAATCCTGGCCCACTGTAGAACCCACCAGTGCCAGCTACTGCCTGCAGTGGGAGAGACCTAAGGGGAGGGAACCAGGGGAGGACTCTGTGAGGTGTTGGCCTGGTTACCTACTCAGTCCGGCTTTTGGCTGCGTACGTGATAATGTATTATCTTCGATTTCACTGTGCTCATCCTGGGGGCCAGGATGGATTTCATGGGTCTAGATGTCCAGTCAGGTCCTGGTACAAATATTTACTGAATAAATGATTAGGAAAAAATAAAAGAGGAAGGACCCATGGCTGGAAGGCAATGAGTTCTCAGTCCCAGGCATTGTAGAGGGTCCCCACACCAAGCTGGACACTAGGTCAAGGGCATAGTGCTAGGAAGGGCAGTGGCAGCCTCATCTTCATAGGGGGCATCTAGTCCTCCCTTATTTCCCTCCTGCCAATGTCTGCACCCAGATCTGGGGTGGGAGACAGCCTCTGAGCCTCTAGCCATGCCTACCTGTGGGGACCTGCAGCTCCTGTGCCACTCCGACAATGATGTCAGGAGAAGTCTCTGGTGCTGGGCCAGGAACCTGCTGGGAGGGAGGCCTAGGCACGAGGAAGGTGGGGGTGGTGTCTTCTCTCCTCCGCCTCCACTCCCCCTCCACTCTGCAGAGAACCAATTTGCCTTATCAGAAACTCCCTCCGAGTGGCTGGCTAACCAAATAGCTAGAATTCCTGCTCAGAGGCACATCTGTTCCTGATCGAGGGGAGGCCAGGGATGACAAGGCCCGGGGAGGGGGAAGCAGAGGTGCGGGCCAGACCTTCCCAAAGAATGATGCTCCCAGCCAGGCGCAGGGAGCCTGCCAGCCTGGCAGTGGGTACAATGGGATAGCCTCCAGGGTCCTGGGGCCTGAGGTGGCTGCACTCCTGCCACTCCACCCCTTCTTATTGGGGGGCCTGGGAATTAGAAGAACACCACCCACCGTGCATGCAATGCTGAAAGGCCACACTGTAGCCTCCCATCTGAAGCACCTCCCCTGCTCCCTGCCCTGCATCCCTCCACCAACACTCCCTGCTCTCTAGGGCTCCAATGCACCCCACACTTAGACTGCTTCTCTAGAATTTGTCTCTGAATGCATAACTCCCCTGCCCCCCCCCCAGTCCTTCTTGGGTGCCCAAAGTCCTTGTAAGGTCAAGTTCAGTTTCTTGGCTTGGCACTTGAGCTCTTTGTACTCCTGGTAGTGAAACTGTTCTGTAGTTCCCTCTGCCAAAACACCTTTCCAGCCCTCCATGTTCTTCTAACTCCTGCACACTCTCCAGATGCAGGAGGGAGGATCCTAGGTGGTCTTCCCATTCCACTGGTGAGCTAGTGTTTCTGGCCTCCCATAATCCCCCAGGAACTGCTTGGCTGAGCAACCCTTCCTCTGAGGCCCTGGCTCCCAGGTAGCACCCATAATGGCATAGACACGTATGCAGATGAAGAAAACTAGGAAAGATCAGACCTGTGGAGGAGAAGCAAGAAGGGACACAGTGAGGTTGGGTGCGAGCCCATTTATTCTGACTTGCCCAGGGAAGACAAAGGTATATACTTTTTCCTATCTCTCTGGGAGGCCAGTGCACCGGCATGGTGTGAAGGAGGGGGCCCACTCCCTTACCTCAGTGACCTGCATGCACCCTCACTGGGCTCTAGCACATACACAAGTCTCCACCTGGCCCTCTCCTGGGGTGCCATGGAGTGTTGAGGTGCAGTCCAGAACCACTTGCCCTACGCCTGCCACCTCACTGACAAGGTCCTTCTGGGGCTGCTGGGTCCCAGCGAAGACATGCCCACTCTGTGCTGCATGGTCAGCTGAGCCAGGACACTGCGGACCTTGAGTAAGACAGAGGGGATAATGGGGCGCAGTGAATGAGCAGGCAGCAAGTGGGTGGCCCATCACCCTGTGGGTCTAGGCACCTGTCCTCTTGAAGTAGAGGTGGGTGCTTGGGACAGAAGACAGACCTGGGAGATGCTCCTTGGGGGAAATAATTAAGAACAAGTGTCCCTTGCCATCCCTCCTTTCTAGGGTATGGTAGAGTCCCCACTGCAGCTCCCAGATAGATTTGCACCCCAACATTCCCACCCCCAGGATGTACTTGGTCAGTAGCCAGTGCCCTGCAGAGGAAGCAAGCCTTCCTCATTCCCAGCCTTTCCCCACCGCAGCCCCTTCCCCAGCGGCCCAGCGCCCAGTGTGAGGGGACTGTGCTGGGAGAGGGCTGACCAGTCGGAATGTGCTACAGCCAGTGTAAACACATCGTTTCTGTCTGCCGGGGAGGGGAGGGCTAGGGATGGGGAGGGAGTTGTCTTGGGCTTTGTTATGTTCTGAAAAAAAAAAGGCAAAAAATTTGGGTCACAAACCACAAACTGTTTTGCTTTCGGCATAACTGGCATAAACAGGCATTTTCTCTTTGGTTTCTGGCCGGCAGAGGCCTGGGCTGGCTGGGCTGGGAGCGGGAGAGGCTGGAGGCTTCGCTAATGAGGCCTGAGGCCGTGGCCACTGGGCCAGGAGGGGGTTGGGCAGGACTGGAGCCCTACAGAACAGGTAGAGGCCAGGCTTGGGGTGCTGTCAGCCTGAGAACCCCACCCCAGGTACAGCTGCCGGTGGCCTGACCACACCTGTGCAGAAACAGCCACCAGGTACTAGGCCTGGGCAGCCAGGAGTGCTGGAGACCCTGGCCAACAGGTGGACGTAGGTTGCTTAAGAATGAGGCCTAGTGACCAAGACCAAGTGAGTGCTCCAATAGGAGGCTGTGGAAGGCTGGGTTTTATCCTTGAGGGACAGAACACTAAATGTCCTTAGTCCTCTGTGCTGTGGTCTCCCAAAGGCTGCAAAGAGTCTCAATCTTAGGGAGGTACTGAGGCCAGGCATCTTATGCCCATGATTACTAGCATCTCTGGGGAACAGGGGCAGTGACTAAATGCAGACTGCTATTTACATAGGAGGAGGGCAGGACTGAGCAGAGAGCAGAGGGTATGCAGGAGTTCCCAGGGTGAGGACAGGGGTCTGGGGAAGACCGAGCAGCTGGTAAGGGGAGACAGCAGAGGGGTGGTGACAGAGCAAGGAGGAAGGCAGGACAGGGTGCCACGGAGGAAGGAGGGAAAACCTGGCCAGGGTCTGGGCTTTACCCAGTGGCCCATGGAAGCCACAAAAGCCTCTAAGCAGTAGGCCCCAAGCCCATCACTCTAGCAATGTGGAGCATGGCCGGAGGGGCTGGTGGACTCTATCATAGTTTTGTTAACCCATTCAGAGTGGAGACATCTGTCATGTGTTACACCCATCCTAAACCCAAGATGGCCTCATAGTCTCCTAATTTCATCTGTGAAGACCCTTTCTCTAAATAAGGTCACACTGGCAGCCCCCCCCCCCCCCGCCCATCAGCAAGCAGACCTTTCTTTCTGAGGACCAGCGCTCAACTCACTGCAAGAAGGGGCTGTGAATGTTTGCGAACAGCAGAGGCCTACGTGGCTGGGGCTCTGATTTCATCAGTCCCCTCCTCCTGCTGTCACCCCCCTCCACCCTTGGAGTATGGCTGAATGGCTCCCCAGTCCCACTCAGGTTACAGCCCCCTCAAGGCGTGCTCCTCCCCTGCACCCCTCTTTTCACTCCCTGGGGGTCTCTGCTTCAGCACCAACTTCTCTATGAACCATATCTAGCTTAAAAGAGCACCCAAACACCTCCTAATACTTGGCCCTCCCAGCCTGGGGTATCCTGCCCATAAGCAGTACCCATCCATGTCCAGGGAGAGGTGGATGACAGACAGATGGAGGGTGGGTGATGGGAGGCTGGCAATATGTAGGTGAGGATGGGTAGATGGGTGGGTGGATGAATGGGTGGGTGGGTGAGTGGATGGATGGGGGATGTGTGGATGTGTAGGTGAAGTTTCTGGGATAAACACGATTTCCAGAGTAGGCGGAAGGGAGAACAGAGGGTCTGGGGGGCTCTGGAACACTCTCTTAAATGATACTGGGCAAGTGGGAGGGAGGTAACCTTGAGAGGGCTGCTGCAAGGTCGGGGCTAACCCAGAACTGGGCAAAGGAGCCATTTATACCCAACACATCAGGCAGATCAGGGAAGCTCACAGGGGTCTTACGGAACGTGTGCCAGTGGGGGAGGGGTATACATACAGCCAGACTACACTGAGGAAAGCCAGGGAGCCCAGAGGCAGGGAGAGATGAAGGGGTGTCAGGTACAGAGAAGGCCAATATGAGGTAACCTTGGGCAGGCAGGTCAGTCTGAGGAAAGGGGTCAGAGGCTGGAATCCACAGACCCTGGGAAGATTTGGGGAAGCTGTACAGCTGAGGGGGACTGGGCAGAACTGTAGGGGGCCTTCAGGGGGCTCTGGCAGCAAATAAACTACAGCTGCCTCTGGGTGGGCAGAGAGAAGCCTGAGGGTCTGAGGGTGGCCCCTGGGGATTCAGGCAATACTATGTGGACCCTGGACCCTCTGTGCCCACCAAGCACCAATGTATGGTCCAGGTCTCCCTCCTGCCTTGCCTCTGTGCAGCCAGGAGTGCCCCCAGTTGTACCTTCCACATCTCACTTGCCATTTTCTGAACCCCAGCTCTCATCAACAAGCCCAAATCTTTCTCCCCCAGCCAGCCTGCTCTGATCACAGCTCCCCAAATTGCTCAAAGTAGTTCTTGGGGTATGTGGGAAGCAAGTCTGCCCCATGGATGCCACTACAGACCCCAGAGGCCTGGGTCACAACTCAATACCCCGAATTGGGAAATGCCAGAGATCAGGGAACCGGAAATGCAAAGATTTGAAGATTTGGGAAAGGGCAGAATTCCCAAGTGTCGGGGTGAGAGACCCTCCCCAAACCCAAAGGCCCTGAGAACACAGAGGTCCTCCTTCCTTCCCCCTCAGGACCCCTCCCACAATGGGGTGAGCAGAGCAGATCTGCTCATGAGGGTGTTGGGGGGCTGAAATGAGGTGGAGTCAGGGGACAGAGGGAAGAGGCCAAGCTTCAAACACCCGTGCACCCCCTCATCCTCCTCTTGTGCTCAGAGACCCCAAAAGTCAAGAGACTAGCCCGGTTGAGCAGGGGGGCACAGGGCCAGCAGCCCTCTTCTAGGTCTCCAGCACCTGGTGGGGGTGGGAACACTTGGGAGGAGTGAAGATGGGTGGCAGGGAGCCATCCCAGGTAGCACAGAATCTCATCCCCAGCAACTGCTGGGGTGTCAGAAGCCTCCCACAAGCAGCCCAGCCCCAGCCCAAAGTTCAGAGAGATATTTCCTGGGGCTCACATCGAGGGCACTGGGCTCCTTCCTTGGAAAGCACCACCCCCCACATCCCTCCTCCCCTATGGTTCCCAATCTTTGAGGACTAGGTGCCTGAAATTGTCTCAGACCCACCACCCCCCACCCTGCCCACCACCCTCACATGGGAGATCAGGTCCCTGTGCACAGCGAGAGGGGCCCAAGGGCCCCTACCTCCGAAGCCCCCTCCACCCACCTCCTACCCTGTTCTCCTAGGAGTCCAGCCTCCCTCCCCCAACCCCATCCCCCAAGTGAAAGACCAAAGAACTCAGAAAATAGTGATTTTAAATGCTTTATTAAAATTGCGAGCATTAACAAGTTAAAGACAAAACCCACGCATTGAGTTTTGCCAGGAATATGAGCGTGTTAAAGGAGTTAAGTTGAGGTGGACACAACTGCGGTACGGTGGACTGACACAGCAGCACAGGTGACAAATGGTGTCCAACGCGTGGGGGGTCTTCAGGTGATGGTAAAGGGGGGACCAGAGAGAGGGGTCCCACTGAAGACAACATGGGAGTAGGGACGTGGGGAACAGACAAGATGGAGGGCCACACTAAGGCGAGGGAGGCCAGACAGGTGCCGGAGACAAGATGGTGGTGACCTTGGAGAGAGCAGCAAAACTGGGGACACAGAGGGCAGTGACAAGCACCCCAGAAGTACCCAGCCCACGGAGGCAAAAAATACTGAGTGGGTGGGTATCCAGAAGAATGGGCAGGTAATTTGGGGTGCCTCAGAGTCTTTTGGATCTCACGCCAATTCGTCTACGTTCTCCAATTCTGACAATTTTGCTCTTTGGGTTTCTGCCCAATGTTCCGAATGGCCCATTCTCCAGGTGCTTGCAAAGGGGCCCCCTGTGCGGGGGGTTGGGCTGACATGTACCGCCCCCAGGGTCATGCCAGCCCCGCCGCCAGGACCCAGAAGCCTCGGGCCTCTAAACTGCTAGTCAGACCTCATGCAGGGGGGCTGCACTGGGGGCAAAAAAAGTGGGGGTGAGGTAGATGAACCACCCAGCCGCCCGGTTCCCTGCACAGTCCTAGGCACCATGATGTGGCTGCCATGGCATTGCCAGACCCGAAAGCCTCGGGGCCCAAGCGACCCCACTCAATGGCCAACTCTCGTTCTCTGCCGGCTCAAAGTCTCCTGGCTTCCCCAACTCCCTGGCCTCATCCCACTCTGCCCAAAGGAGGGTCTGCAGAGCTCCAGCCCTCCTGAGGACAGGGTGGGTGCTGAGGGGTGGACAAGGTGTCACTGAAGGGGGGGGAGGGTTCCTCAAGTGTGTGGAAGGCGACCACGTGCTCCTGCCCGATGGAGTCTCTCTGCTCACACATCCATAGCCCCTTCCCCCTCGACTGGTTGCAGACCAGCTGAGGGCCCCACCTTTGTGGCCTCCGAGCACCTTCCCAACACCTGAGGAGACACCACCCAGCCCCTCCTCCACCCCTCAGAACCTCTGGGGACTAAGCCACCATCCCCAGAAGCCAGACCAGGAAGCGGCCTTCTCGATTCCCCTGACTTCTCCGTGGGGCACTGTGGCCAATACCCAATGGAGGCCCCACTCTCAACTCAATCCAAGCGACAGGAACAGGTTAAAAATCAAAGGGCGATAAATGGCGGAGAGCAGGACATGACAGTGAGAGACAATGATGGTTTTGCTCACGTTACTTGGGTCACTGCTCCCCTGTTACACAGGGGATGGGGGTATAATTCAATTTTGAGCGCATAAAAAGCTAACTGTAATAAAAAAAAAGAGAGAAAAAAAAAAAAGGAAATATGCCCCAAGAAACGAAGGGGAAATGATCAATTGATGTCAAATTTGGCTCCTGATTTCTCTCCGTAATTCTGCAAATTGAGCCGTTTCTCCTCCTGATTCTTCCCTCCAAAATCTCCCAGGACCATCTTCTACCTCAGAGCTCCCCCCACCCAGCCCCCACTGCCCCCCACCCACCCCTCCGACCGCCAGACTTCCCACACTCCCCACTATCAGGGCAAAGATGATTCTTCGGTGCTCAGGGCGGGGAGGGATCCCCAGGTCTTTCTCCCAGGAGCACACTCCGGGGCATGCCTTGCTTGCTGACACCACCTCTGATCTGACCAAACTCATTCCTCACTCTGGGAGCGTGGTGGCACATGGGAACTCGGGCCATAAAAACAGCTGAGAGGATTTGGGATGGAACTCTGCCTAGTGATGTGGGGCAGCAATGAGGGTTGTTTCTTTTTTATTGCTTTCATCCAATTAAGTGTGTGTGTGTGTGTATGTGTGTGTGTGTGTTCAGGTGTGTGTGCCTGTGTGAGGTAGGTATGTGCATGTGTGAAGGTATGGGGGGTGCACATGTACATGTGGGCATGTGTTGTATGCATGTGAGTGTGTTTATGTGGCTGTAGGCATCAATGTGTGCTTTCTAGGACAGGGACTGAGATCTAAGAATTTGGGGGGTGGGGGGTTAGTGCCAATTAAACTTTATTTTCAGGGATACGGGTTTTCAGGCTGTTCCCTTCTTTTGATGTCAATGGGTCTAACGCCCTGGTGGCTCCCGTGATGGAAAGTGGGTGAGGAATGAGTGTGGTGGCCGCTGTTCTTAGGCAGCCAACACTGCAAGTGCTCAAAGGCAGTAAGTAGGAGATGGTGCAGCAGCACTGGCATGCCCGCCTGCAAACTTTTGGGGTCCCCCTTCCTTCCTCTTGCTGGTCTGACCTAGTTGACTCAAGGTCTGAGGGAGGAAGAGGAAGGGGGGAGGGTATGCCAATTGTTTCTAAGCCAATTCCTTTTTAGTATCTTTTCAGCCAATTGATTTTTCAGGTTTTTTTTTTTTAAAGGCTAATTAGTGCTTTTAAAAAGTCAATTAGTTTTAAGGGGGCTTTTTCAATTGTTTTGATGCGCACGTAGAATTTGGGAGAGGGTGTATGGGGGGATGTGTAAATCTAATAGGTTTTGTCTTTGAAGATGTTGCTATGACTCCCTCGGCCCGGTGGAGGGGGGCCAGGGGAGCACCCTGATGTGGGGAGGCGGGGCACAGGGGCTGGGGTCAGGGAAACCTACTGGGGCGGAAACAGAACAGAGAGATCTTAGAGGTGGGACGTGATGGAAATGTCCCTGCTCAAGAGGAGGTCACGAGCACGATGGTACTCTTTGCAGAATTACAACAATTTGGCTCACTTCTGGTTGCTGGACTTCTCCGAAGAGGTATCATCGCCGTGGGTGGGGTCTTTGGAGGTCAGGACCGTCAGGGGATGATGACGCTTGGCCTCTCTGAATGCTTCAAGCTCCCTAGAGAGCATACGACCCCGGCGTGCACGCAGGAGGGCAGGCAGGCCTCGGCGCAGGCGCTGAGTAGACTGTCTCCAGGTGTCATATTGGAAAAACTTGCCCACGGGGTATCTGGGGAAATTGTCCTGGGAAAGAAAGAACAATCAACAGGTCAGCCTTATAGGCTCCACCTGCAAAGCCACCTGCCCGGACCTCACGGTGACCTGAGCTGGAGACCCTTACACTTACACCACGGCAGCACCTTCAATGGAGTCAACATCCACAGGGAAGGAGGCCACTGGCCAACAGGACCTATGGGACTGCCCCCCATTGTTCTTCAAGCTAAAGCTGGCTATGCCCTTCTTGGCTAAGGGGTCCCACCTGCTGGGAGATACCCCTAACATCCTATCCCTCATTTTTAGGAAGAGGGGAAAGGTCCTGGGTCTCACCGGAAGCACGGCCAAAGAGGATGACACGTCCCTCTCGGACTTGGCGGGGGTGGCACAGTAAGTCTCCAGAAGGGCCAGGTCGCAGCTGCGGAAGCAGCACTCCTCAACGATGCCACGGCTGCGACGGCTCACACGGCTTGCGGGTCTGCCTGGAAATTCCAGGGAACAGAGTCACAGTCAGTGCCCATTGAAGCCACCCAGGGGAGGCTGCCCAGGCTAGGCCCTGGTCACGCTGCAGGGCAGGCAGAGGAGCCCAGAAAGGACAGAGATGGAAGGGGCATGCTGCAGGACCAGCCCCTGGCCTCTGGTGCCTCCTGCCTGGGATGTGAATTCCCAGGGGGGGTGTTGGAGGTGGTCTGGAACATAGGTGGGGTTCGTGAGCCCAGCAAGGAGCTTGGCCCCACAAGTGTGGCCCACAGCCTGCAGGGGTCCGTGTCCCTAAGCGTTGAGACAGGGAGGATTGGGCAGGAGAGAACAAGACGGGAGGGGAGGAGTGAGGAGTCGCATTAACCACTCCCTTCTCTTCTCCCGTCTTTCCCCTCTCCCCCACGGCACTCAGGTCTGAGGCTTGGCTGGGAGGACAGTCACTTTGGGCACCAAAGGGCTGGTGTCATCGGTGGGAGGAGGGACAGGGGTCCCCAGTTTGGGGGTCCCATTAGTGGGCTTGGCCCAGTTCTCCTCTTAGGAAAGCCTAGGGGAGCGACTCCCTCAGCAAGGACCAATGGCACAGGGCCTGCAGTGCCACGTCCTGCCCCGCCAAGGAGACAGATGAGAGGGAGAACACAAGAGAGGCCAGGGCAGCAAGGGCTTCAGAGCATCCAGCAGCAGGAGTACTTTTCAGAGAGAAGTTGGAAATGTAGGTACATCTTGTGAGCCCATTTCACAGATGCGTAAGTAGAGGCTGCAGAGGAGGTGGTCATGTGGCAAGTGCCAGGTGGAGAAGACAAGGAGGTACATAACAGCAAGAGAAGTCACTGTTCCTGATGCCCCTCCTCCTCCAACCCCACCTGGGCATGTCCCTCCAGCTCCCCTCTTCTGGAAGCAGTGAGCCCACCCAGCCCCCCAGGCTGGAAGATCAAGAGAGAATTGTGAGAAATAGTCAAAGCAGGTTGGTACCCCACATTGCACCCCAAACACGTGGAGTTCTGATGGCAGGGGTCTAGGTTCTCTTCCCCTCCCCCAAGGCTGCATGTCCACAATCAGCTCTATTGATTTTAAGTGTTTCAGATTTTAAATCTGATCACCCGTGAACACACGCCCCTGTTGAAATATTCAAATGGTGCAGGAAAGAAGGCAGAGGCCACAGTCCTGCCCAAGGGGCGTGGTGTCTTGGCAGTGGGGACTTGTGCCCACCCCATCAGGAACTCCCACCTTCCACCCCATGGAGACCCTGTGAGCCCACTGGGGCCTTGGGCCTCCCGCCAACTGCACTTGCGTGCCAGGCACTGGGGGTGCTCCGTAAATCCTTGCTGGAGACCCTATCTTCTCCAAGTCTCAGAGGTGATGTGGGCTTTAAATATCCCCTCGCCCAATTCACAGCCCCCACCGCAGAAGGTCTGACTGAGGGGTACCTGCTGCATGCACTCCTCTCCCCGCCCATCCCCTTCAAGTTACTTACTGAAATAGAAGCCGCGGTCCCCACAGACAAACTGGAGGGTGTCCACCAGCTCCCCGCCGCACAGGGTCTCACTGGGGCGGTAAGCAGCAATGCAGCACGAGGCGAAGGCCAAGAAGGTGAGTAGCACCAACATCGACTTCCCCATTGAAATCCCCATTGGTATCTGCAAGAGACAGAGACAGCCCGACCTGAGTGGGGGCCCCGCCCCGCCAGTCTCCAGGCACCCCCCATCCAGATTTCCAGTCATTCAACTGAAATTTTAAAGCCCAGCTTCCTTCTTAATTTTAATTTAAAAAAATAGTACACATGTTAATTGCTGAGGCCAGGCCACAGGGCCACTGGAGAACAGAGTCAGGTCTGGGGGTCAGGCAAAGTGTTCTGTAGCTTTAAATTGCAAGATATGTTAGCAATTTTACTTGTAGACCACCATTCCCTCATCAAGATTACAGGAGCACAGTCACACCCACTGCCAAGGGGCCAGCGCTGGACACTGGAATGGTCTCCCTCCTGTGACATCATGGGGGTGGGGCCAGACCAAGGGCACGATTACTACTGTTGGGGCCTCCAAGCAACTGCCAAGATGGCAAATAGCTCCACCTATGTGGAGCATGTATGTCCAAGAGGACCAATCCCTGGCCTCCCCAACCCCAGCTGGGCAGGGAGGTCCAGGAGGACCACGACTCTCCGAACAAGCAGGCAAACCCTGCTGGGCCAGCCTCTCCGCTTCAGCCTGTGTGCACAAAGCTAGGTAAAAGAGCTAATGGTTAGTACAACTGTGCAGCCCACAGTCCCAGGGGCCCCAGTCTCCAAAATCACCCAGCCCTCCCACTCCAGCCTGCCCTGGACACACCAAAACTCACAGAAGCCCTTTTTTTCAAGCCTCAAATCATACCACCCAGGGGCCAGGGACCTCAGAGTCCTTCCATAACCACCACACCATCTTCCTACCGCCTCCAAGACCCCATGCACTTCAGAAGGAGCTGGAGAGACCAGGTGAGACCACCAGACAGGCCAAGTACCACGTCCCTCCAGGTACTTGGCCTCTCTGGTACAGGCGGGAGGGGCTGTTCATTGTAGAACACACCACTTTATAGCTGAGTGGCTAAAAGGCCAGCTGGGGCAACAGTTAATCAGCTCTTTTAGGTTTGGGAGATGCAAACTACAAAGCAGGTTACCCTGACCCCTACTTCTGGGGTCCTCCAGGCTGGTGACCTAGTCTTCCTTCCACGGGTCCATGCAATAAATCATGTGAGATGGAGCAGGGAATAAGAAACATACAATCTTACTCAAGTCCTCGACAAGCCATTGCCACCTTCATGAGAAAATCCAAAATCCACCTCTCCTACCTCTCCAACAGGACTAAGCCACCCCACCGCCCCGCTGCCGTGTCTTCCAAATCCGCTCAGCTACAGTCAATGTAAGGGGCGGTACCATCTGCTGCCCCCGAGGTCCCTTCCACAAATCCCACCACTCTAGCTCCAGGTTTAGCCCGGGTTGCCAGCAGAAAACAAGGGACCACCAGGAGGCATGTGGAGGTGCCAGACAGGTGAAGACCCAGGAGAAGCCCTGAAGCTGCTGCTGAGGAAGGGAGAGGAGAAGGGAGGGAAGAGAAGCAGGTGAAGGAGCCAGGGAACCAGGTGAAAACTGGCGGAGGCCCAGGGGAGAAGCAGGGCGCTGAGGCCGCAGGCCGGGCTGCAGGGGCGCAGGCCGGAGGCTCGGCCGTTGCCCTCAGCAACCAGGCAGGCCGAAGCAGGATGGCAGCTGGGTCCTTATTCCAGAGCCCCGTTACCTCGGCTGGACAGGAGGCTCGCTGGGGCTGGAGAAGGAGGAGGAGAAGTAGGTGGAAGCTGGAGGTGTCTCTCACAAGAGAAGTTAATGTCCAGTTTGCAAGCTGGTCAGTGCCTCCGCTTTTATGTCTGAGTCGGCTCCTCCCAGCCCCGGCTCCACCCTACCCCCACCCCTTCGCTGCTGACCACTCCTCCCGCCCCCTTTGCACCCGCCCCCTCCCTCCTTCCAGCCAGTCTCTTCTCTCCTGCACCCCCAACCGCTAGTACTGGACCATCCCTTAGCAAAGTAGCATGGGGGGCTCATCCTGCACCCCCAGCCCACCTCCGGCAAGACAATAGGGAGCGGGGGGCTCCTTTCCATCCCCTTGTATGGAAACTTCCATTCTGCCAGGGACAGGGCAGCTGCCCCCTTTCCAGGCCCTTCTGAGCCTCAAACCGGCCCCTCTCCCCAGATTCCTGCTTAGAAATGTGGGGACAGGGAAGAGATAGGGTGTAGGAGAGAAATATATTGCAAATGTGGCGTCTGGCATTACCCTTTTGCCAACTCGGTCCCCCTCCTGGCCCCGCCCACCCCGTCTTCCTCTCAGTCTTGCTGGCACCAAGTCAACATACCAGGGTGGGCTTCCAAGACCGCCCCCCTCCTCATTACCCAACACCCTGAGGGGACTGCGCCCGCACGGCACAAATCTCACGTTTTCAGAACCACTGCTCCCCCCCAAACTCACACACACCCACAAACCGACCAGGAAGTCGCCCGTGCCGACTGCACACACCTCCTCGGCGCTTCCCGACGCCCCCCTCCCCCTCTCCCATTGCTCTGCGCGAGGGAGAACCAGGGGTACCCAGAGGGAAGCCGACCCCAACCCCCAGCCCTTTCCCGGCCCAGCCGTCCAGTGCGAACCCCAGGCCCCACCTGGACGGGCGGGAGGAAGAGCCAGGCGTCCAGCGCGCCTGCCTGCCCTCCTCGCCCCGTTGGTCCGCGCCGCTTACCTGGAAGCCGGCGACGCTGCCGCCCACCTCCCTGCTGCGTTATCGCAAACCGAACAGCGGGCGTTGGCCCTCCTGCCGGACACTCCTCTGCCAGCGCCGCTCTGGCCGGGTCGCAGGGGCCGAATGTGCGACGGGGCAGAACGGGGGGATGGCTTTTTTTTGGGGGGGGGACTCTTCTGCTTCTTTAGGGAGGGCGGGCT
>PVJX010042236.1:0-14262 GCA_004027295.1 Dolichotis patagonum
TATATATATTATAAGCATTAATGTAAATGGCTTCAATTCACGAGTTAGAAGAAACAGATTGGCAGAATGGTCAAAAAACAACATCCCACTGCATTTTGTATACAAAAAGTCCATCTAAACTAAAATGAAATTCATAGACTGAAAATCAAAGTACAGAAAACAGTGCTTCGTGCAAAAGGAAAACTCCCCCCAAAAAGCAGGGGTAGCTATTCTATTTGAAGGCAATATAAACTTCAAACCAAGAATGATCAAAAAAGATAAAGGATGTCACTATATACTGGTAAGGGGAAAACTTCAGGAGGAAGAAATAACAATCTTAAATATATATGCAACAAATATGTGAGCACTGAAATGTGCAAAAATTAATACATATGAGAATTCAAAAACAAGCAATAACATAATTATAGTGGGAGACCTTAACAGCCAATAGACACAAAGAGACAAATTATGTAGATGAAAAATTAGCACAGTAATGATAGAACTGAATCAAACTTGTGCACAAATGGACTTTGTAGATGTGTACAAAATATTCCACTCTACACCACAATACACATTCTTTTCAGCTTAACTTGGCACATTCTCTAAAATAGAACATGTATTAGCCATAGAACATGTTTAAGTAAATGCAAAAGAGATTATCCTATGCATGTTGTCTGATCATAGTGCCAAGAAAATCAAAATTAATGGCAAAAGAAACTGCAAAAACTACACAAACATATGGAAATTAAATAAGACACTCCTGAACAATCACTGGATAACAGAGGAAATTAAAGAAGAAATTACAGAATGTCTACCAGCAAACAAAAATGCAAACAGAAATTACTGGAACCTGTGGCAAGCAGTAAAATCAGTCCTCAGAGGAAAATTTATTGTGATGCATTCCCAAATCTGGAAAACAGGAGTAACACAAATAAATAGTCTGTTGCTACACATCAAACATCTAGAAAAAGAAGAGCAAATCAAATCCAAACCCCAAAGAAAGGAGGAATTTATAAAGGTCAGAGCAAAAATTAACACAAGTGAGACTAAGAAAATTATACAATTAATTAACTATTTCAAGACTATGTTCTTTGAAAGAATAAATAAAATTGATAAGTCCCCAGCCAACCTTATTACAGCTGAAAGAAAAAATTGCATATTCATGCAACAAGGAATCAAAAGGATGAAATCACTACAAACCCTGTGGAAATACAGAAGATCATCAATATCTACTTCAAAAGTCTTTACTTTCATAAATTCAATAGCACAGACTAATAGGACAAATTACTAGAAATATATGAATTAATAAAGCTGGATCAAGAAGACAGAAAACAGATAAATAACCAAATTTCAGTTAATGAAACTGAAAATATAAATAAATCTTAACAAGAAAAAAAAACACCCAGGTACAGTGAATTAATAGCTGAATTTTAAAAGAAATTTAGAGAAGACTTAAAATCAAATGTCTTTAAACTCTTCAATGAAATTCAAAGAGATGCAATGCTCCCGACTCATTGCTGAAGGCAAGCTTTATGCTAATACCAAAAGCAGAGAAAAATCTAATCAAAAAAGAGAATTACATAACAATCTCCTTAGTGAAACTAGATGCAAAAATCCTCAGTAAATAATGGAAAAGGAGAGGTGGGATTGCCCGAGGTGAGGCCCAGTACACCGGGGAGAGCTGGACACCTATGCTCCCAGTTATTGAGATTCTGAGGAGTTACCAGGGAGGCTGGACTTGACCCAGCAGATTCCAGGGCCTCAGTCCAGCATGCCCAGTGGCCTTCTTTTAGTTCAGGAGGTGGAGATTACGCAGGAGGACTCTAGGCCTGGAGAGAGCTTAAGACTAGCACTGCCAGTGGTTGATTTCATATCCACAAGCCTAGGACAGGGGACTGTGCCCCAGGGGTTCCACTGCATGAATTCTCCATGCCCAGCTTGTGCCTCTCAATTAAGGGAGCCAAAAGCCTGCATGAGAGTTGAAACTGTGTGAGGTGAGTCCCGGTGATCGGGGAGAGTTGGAAACCTGCACTCCTGGTGTTTGAGTTTCTGGGGAGCTACCAGGGATGCTGGACTGGGCACAGCAGATTCCAGGGCCTCAGTCCACCATGCCCAGTGGATTTCTTTCAGTTCAGGAGGCAGAGACCGCACAGGAGTACTCTAAGTCCATTTGGGCTGGCCTGGGGAGAACTTAAGACCAGCATTCCCAGCCATTGAGTTCATATCCACCCCCTAGGACTGGGGATTGTGCCCCAGGGGTTCCACCCATGCTAGTTCACCACACCCAGCTTCCACCTCTCAATTAAGGCAGGCAAAATCCTGCAGTGTAACTGAGAATGCTCCAGGCGCTGAGGGTGCAGGAGGGGATTTGCCACACACCCAGAGCAAGCTTTGGAACACCACTAAAAGCAAGGAAATAAAGAAAAATGACAAAAGAAAAGACCAAAAGGCAGGTACAAATCTCCAGTCCATCCCAAGAAAGCCTAGGAGCCAAATACATAGAAGAAAATAGAAGCCATAGACCTGAAAGGACAGAAATGATATCAATTGAAATAGCAACTAGGGGAAGCTATGGAGAAATTCCAATCAGAAATAATTGCCCAGGTAAAAGAAGAAATGATAAAAGTAGTGAAAGAAATAATGAACACATCTAGTGAAGACACAGCTAAAAAATTACAGGAACAAAGCAAACAGATGGAATCCCTGAATGAACACTATAAGAAAGAAAACAGAATACATAAAGCAGATTCAAAGAGATATACAGGAAATCAAAAATTCTATTGAAAGCTGTCAAAACCACCTCAACAGAAGTGAAGATAGAATTTCAGACCTCAAAGATAATATTGCAGCTAGTGAACAGTAAAGGAAAGATCTTTTAAAAATAACAAAGAATCAGGAAATAACAATTCAAAAGATGCAAGATGATGCAAAGAAAAGTAACAGAAGATTAATTGGGATAAATGAAAAAGAAGGGGACAGCTCAAATTATACCAAGAGGATATTTACAGAAGTAATAGCTGAAAACTTCCCAAAGATGAAAATGGAAACTGACATTTGGATTAGTGAAGCATATAGAAATCCAAATAGCCATAATCAAAATAAAACTACACCCAGACACATAATAATCACCATGCCAGAAATCCACAATAAGAACGGAACACTAAAAGCTGTTAGAGAGAAATGACAGATCACCTATAAAGGAAAACCTATCAGAATCACAGCATGCTTCTCAACACAAACCATGAAGTCAAGAAGAGCATGGAGTGAAGTATTTCAGATACTAAAGGAAAACCACTTACATTCCAGACTGACATACCCTGCAAAATTGTCCTTCAAAATTGATGGAGAAATAAGATACTTCCATGACAAAGAACAGCTAAAAAACTTCATGAACACAAAAACAACCCTACAAAGAATACTAAAAAAATTCTAGATACACATAGGATAAAACCAACAAGGAAGGCAGACAATTAAATACAATGGAAAGCTAAAGACACAACAGAAGAAAGATGACATGTAAACAATTAACCAATATATAACAGTTATAACCATTAATGTAAATGGCCTCACCAATCAAAAGAAACAGACTGCCAGAATGGATCAAGAAACAACATCCAACCATATGCTTGCTAAAAGAAACACATCTAACACAAAACAAAACTCATAGATTGAAAGTCAAAGGATGGAAAACAATACTTCATGCAACAGGAGAAAGAAAAAAAAAGCGGAGTAGCTATTCTGTTTGCAGACAATGTGAACTTCAAACCAAGAATAATCCAAAGAGATAAAGAAGTCCACTAAATACTAGTTAGGGGAAAACTTCAAGAGGAAGAGATAACAATCTCAAATATATATGCACCAAATTCCAGAGCACCCAGCTATACAAAGCAAATATTAACAAAAATGAAAAGTCAAATAAGCAATAACACAGTTATAACAGGAGATTTTAACATGCCATTGCCACAGAGGGACAGATCAACTAGACAGAAAATTGGCAAAGAAATAACAGAACTGAATCACACCTGTGAACAAATGGACTTGATGGACATATACAAAGTGTTCCATCCAACAACATCAGAATATACATTCTTCTTAGCAGTACATGGGACATTCTCTAAAATAGATCAATACTAGTCCACAGTACATATTTAATTAAATGCAAAATAATTGAAATTAAACCATGTATGCTATTGGATCATAGTGACATAAAACTAGAAATTAATGATAAAAGAAACTGCAAAAATCCCATAAACACATGGAAATTGAATAATGCACTCTGGAGCAATCAGTGAGTCATGGAGGAAATTAAAGAAGAAATTAAACAATATCTGCAAGCAAATGAAAATACAATCACAACTTACCAGAATTTGTGGGATGCAATGAAAGCAGCCCTCAGAGGAAAATTTATTGCACTGAGTTCCCACATCACAAAAACAGTACAAACACAAATAAACAACCTGATGCTACAACTCAAATATCTAGAAAAAGAAGAGCAAGCCAAGACTAAAGCCAAAAGAAGTAGGAAAGTATGAAGATCAGAGTAGAAATTAATGCAATAAAGCCTAAAAAACAATTCAAAGAATCAATGAATCAAAGAGTTGGTTATTTGAAAGAATAAATAAAATTGATAAGCCCCTAGCCAACCTTATTAAAAAAAGGAAAGAAAAAATACAAATTCATGCAATAAGGAATTAAAAAGGTGAAATTACTACATACTCGGAGGAAATACAGAAGATCATCAAGACCTATTTTAAAATCTTTACTCTCATAGGTTCGATAACACAGAAGACATAGAAAGATTCCTAGATATATACGAACTACCAAAGCTGTATCAGGAAGATGTAAAACTGCTGAATAACCCAATTTCTATTAATGAAATTGAAAATGTATTTAAGTCCTTGTCAACAAAGAATAGCCCAGCCCCAGATGGATTCACTGTGGAATTCTACAAGAAATATAAAGAAGATTTAATTCCAACACGCCTCAAACACTTCAATGAAACTGAAAGGGAAGCAATTCTATCTAAATCATTCCTGGAAGCAAATATTACTCTACTACCAAAACCTGAGAAAGACCCAACTAAAAAAGAGAACTGTAGGCCAATATTCCTAATGAATATAGATGCAAAATTTCTCTGTAAAATATTAGCAAAGAGGATGCAGCAAATCATCAATAAGATTATACACTACGACCAAGTGGGAATCATCCCAGGAATGCAGGGATGGTTCAACATATGTAAATCAAAAAATGTAATCCACCATATCAATAGAGCCCAAATTAAGAACCAAATGATCATCTCTATAGATGCATAAAAAGCTTTTCAGAAGGTCCAACACTCATTCATGTTAAGAAACTCACTGAGAATTGGAATAGCCAGATCTTAGAAACAACCTAAGTGCCCATCAACTCAGGAATGGATAAAAAAAGTTGTGGCATTTTTATACAATGGAGTACTACTCATCTACAAAGAATGATCACATTGAGATATTTTTAAATATATGAACACAACTTGAGACCATACTCATAAGTGAAATAAACCAAACTCCCATGTGTGAATACTGTATAGTCTCCCTAGTATGAGAGTTGGTAAGAGTATATAAGATTTTATGGTAACCATGATTTCCCATTTCATTGATTTGAAAACTTTCAATGTTTTCATTCATCAGTTTGAGTGGTTTTATTCTGTTTTGTGTGACTTTATTATGCATGATGGTATGAACAGCTGTTTTGAAGATAAAAAAACATTATGGCAGCCATTGCTGATTTAATATCATCTTGCTTAGAAGTCCTACCATGTTTCTACTCTGCTATTACCATCTGTTCTATCATGCTGTGTCTTATTGAAATTTTAATATATTTGATAGTATAAGCAAATTTTTTATTGAAAATGAGATATTATAGTAGCCAATGATCATTCTCTGTTATTCACTTCAGAATGCCCTGTAATTCTTGCATTCTTTTGAATGGTTTTATACTGTTTTGTTATGTTTGATAGTATTGTGTTTGAGACTATGCTCAACAATAGCAGAGAAAGATATATTTTGATAGCTACTGTTAATTTCAGGTTGTCTTATTTTAAAGTGTTGTGCTGCTTATGTTGTTCTGTTATGATGTGCTTGTTCTGCCCTTTTGTTTTATTCTCTTTAAAATAAAAAACTACAAAAATTGAAAACAAAGTGGAGCAACTTATCAAGATGATTATAAATCACGACCAAGTGGGATTCATCAGAGGAATGCATGGATGTTTCAACATATGCAAATCAAAAAAATATAACATAACAAAGATAATAATTACATGATTATCTCAATAGATGTAGGAAAAGCCTTTGGCCTAAGTCCAATCCTTATTCATGGAAAAAAACCCTATGGAAAATTAGAATATATTATCTTTACCTCAATCTAAAAATAACCATCTATAACAAACCAAAAGGCAGCATCATATTAAATTATCAAATACTGAAAGCTTTCACTCTAAACTCAGGAACAAGACAAGGATACTCACTATTACCATTGTTGTTCAATATAGTGATGGAAACATTAGCCAGAAAAATTAGACAACAGAGAGAAAAAAGAATAGGGATGGGAAGGGAAGAATTTAAATTACCATTATTTGCATTTTATATACTCTACATAGAAGACCTTCAAAACTCCATTGAAAGAATTCTAAATGTAGTGACCAAATTCATTAATATATCTGGATACAAAGTCAACACTCAGAAATCAATAACATTTATGTACACAAAGAAAAAATTTACTGCAAAAGAAATAAGGAATCTATACCTTTCACAATAGCACCCCTCAAAAATGAAAACAATTAGGAATCAATCCAGCAAAAGATGTAAAATATGTATACAGTGAAAAATACAATACTGTGAAAAAAGAAATTAAAGTGGATATCAGATAATGGAAAAACCTTTCTTGCTCATGGTTAGAAAGAACAAAAGTTGTGAAAATGAGCTTTTCTCCCATAATTATTACACAAATTTAATGCAACTACAATCAAAATACTAGTAGCATATCTTGCAGATGTAGAGAAATCATTCCTAAAATTCTTATGGAACCAGAAGAGACCTAGAATAGCAAAAGCAATTCTGGGCAACAAAGGCAAGGCAGGAAACATCACAATCAACACTCGAAATTATACAACAGGGCAGCTCGGCCTCATCTGTTTGGGACTGGGAACTTCGTGGATACTGGCATCTCGGCCGGACTGTGAGACTGGTAGGCCTGTCCTTCACCCGCAGGAAACATCATGGTGACCAGCAGCTCGGCCTGTGCTGTTTGGGTCTGGTAGGCCTGCCCTTCACCTATAAGGAACCTAGCAGAGACTGGCATCTCCGCCTGGTCTGTTTGAGACTGGGAATTCATGGAGACTGGCAGCTTGGTCTGGGCTGTTTAGGAATGGGAACATTGTATGGACCAGTGGCAGAGGGCCTGAGGTGCCTGGGACTGCTGCTGCTTCCCCCCCTTCTCCAGGAACATCTAGGAAACCTGCCACAGGACTGAGCTGACTGGGACCATATCTGCTGGATGCGCCCTTCCACCGGGAACATTGGACTACAGTGGACTACCATGCTGGTTTGATGAGAGGTTCAGGAACCCCTCACCCAAACAGAAGACCTCATCAGGCTTTAGTCAGTGTGGCACGGTAGGAGGAATTCAGGAAATGGATTTCAATGAAAATGTGAAAACAATCTGTTGTAATCTGTGGGATGCATTGAAAATGGTCTTAAGAGGGAAATATATAGCAATAAACTGTCATATCAAGAAAACAGAACAAGCACAAATAATCTAATACTGCATCTCAAGCTTCTAAAAAGGAAGAGCAAGTGAAATCTAAAGCTCATAGAAGAGAGGAAATTGTAAGGATTAGAGCAGAATTCAATGAAACTAAAAAAATACAAAGAATTAATTAATCAAAAAGATGTTTTTTTGACAGAATAAACAAAACTGACAAACATCTAGCTAGCATTATAAAGAAAAAGAAAGAAAAAACCCAAATTTACACAATACAGACTGAAAAGGGAGAAATTACTACAGATCCCATGGAAATTCGAAAGATCATAAACAACTATGTGGAAATCTCTACTGACATAGAGAAGTAAACACAGAGGAAATGGACAGATTTTTAGAAATATACGAACTACCAAAGCTCAACCAAGAAGATAAAGCAATTTTGAATAACCCAATGTCAGCTATTGAAATTGAAAACCTAATAAAAAAACTTACCAACAAAGAAAAGTCCATGTCCTGATGGATTCAAAGCTGAATTCTATAAGAAATTTAGAGAAAGACTTGATGCCAATACTCCTTAAACTCTTCAATGAAATTGAAAGAAAGAAATCCTCCCTAAATCATTCCTGGAGATAAGTATTACTCTGATACCAAAACCAGACAAAGACCCAACCAAAAAGGAGAACTATAGGCCAATCTCACTATTGAACATAGATGCAAAGATTCTCAATAAAATACTAGCAAATAGAATGCAGCAAATCATCAAGAAGATTACACATCATGACCAAGTGGGGCTCATCCCAGGAATGCAGGGATGGTTTAACATATGCAAATCAATAAATGCAATACATCACATCAACAGAGCCAAAAACAAAAACCACATGGTCATCTCAATAGATGCAGAAAAAGCTTTGGTAAGGTCCAACACTTGTTCATGATAAGAACCCATCAGAAACTCAGAATACATGGTGTCTACCTCAACATTATAAAGGCCATCTATGACAAAACAACAGCCAATATTATACTAAATGGACAAAAACTGAAAGCTTTCACTTTAAAATCAGGAACAAGACAAGGATGTCCACTATCACCACTCCTATACAATATAGTTCTGGAAACACTAGCCAGGGCAATTAGACAAGAGAAGGAAATAAAAGGAATAAAGATATGAAAGGAAGAATTTAAATTATCACTATTTGCAGATGATATGATACTCTACATAGAAGACCCAAAAAATTCCATTAAAAGTTTAACTGAGGTAATAATCAAATTCAGCAGTGTAGCTGGCTACAAAGTCTATGCTCAAAAAATCAATAGTGTAAAAGCAGGTGCTCCATGGTGCTCCATTTCCAATATACTTTTTTCCCCCTATCGGACAAACTCATTGAAATTGATTCATGTTCTAAGCACACTGAGCCAAGTGGAGCCAAGGTGTTGAGTGGAGTGGGGAACAGGAACAAAACAACACATGACATGTCTTTTTTCTCAAGAAGCTCAGAGTCCAGAGAAGAGGAAAGGGGCTATAAAAAAAAGTAATAGCATTACTGTACACAAGCAAGAACCTCACTGAGAGAGAAATTATGGAAATATTGCCCTTCACATTAACCTCTAAAAAAATGAAGTATTTAGGAATCAACCTAACTAAAAATGTAAAAACCTATATACTGAAAATTATACTATGCTAAAAAAGGAGATTGAAGAGGATATTAGAAAATGGAAAGCTGTTCCATGCTCTTGGCTAGGAAGAACCCACATTGTGAAAATGGACATACTCCCAAAGCTGTTATACAGATTTAACTCAATCCCAATCAAAATACCATTGACATACCTCATAGATTTAGAGAAACACTCCTAGAATTCATTTGGAACCAGAAGAAGCCTAGAATAGCAAAGGCAATTCTGACAATAAAGGCAAGGCAGGAAGCATCTCAATTCCTGACTTGAAACTGTACTACAAAGCCACTGTGAAAAAATCAGCATGGTACTGGCAAACAAATAGGCCTGAGGATCAATGGAACAGATTAGAAGATACAAATATAGGTACAAAGACACTCAGCCACCTGATATTTGACAAAAGGGCTAAACATGTTCACTGGAAGAAGGATAGCCTCTTTAATAAATGGTGTTGGAAAAATTGGCTGTCCACATGCAGAAGACTGAAACTAGATCCATGCCTATCATCATGCACATAACTAAAGTCTAAATGGATCAAAGACATAAACATTAAAACAGAAACACTAAATCTACTAGAAGATAAGGTAGGTAGAAATGTTGGAGGCATAGGTATAGGCAGAGAATTCATGAACAAAACACAAACTGCACAGGAAACACTTCAGAGAATCAACAACTGGGATCTCATATTATTGAAAAGTTTCTGCACTTCAAAAGAAATCACCATCAGAGTGAAAAGAAAACCGACAGAATGGGAAAGAATTTTAACCAGCAACCCCTCAGACAAAGGACTTATATCAAGAACATATAAAGAATTGAAAAACATCAGCCTCCCCAGATGCAAAGACCCTCTCTAAACATGGGCAGCTGAGATGAACACACAGTTCTCAGATGAAGATATGCCAATGGCAAACAAATACATGAAGAAAATTTCACCATCACTGGTCATTTGAGAAATGCAGATTAAAACAACATTGAGATATCATGTCACACTGGAAAGAATAGCTGCCATCAAGAAATCACCTGATAACAAATTTTGGCGAGGCTGGGGGGAGAAAGGAACACTACTCCACTGTTGGTGGGAGTGTAAACTGGTACAACCACTATGGAAATCAGTATGAAGATTTCTTATAATACTAGGAGTGTAAGCTCCATTCAACCCAGCTATTCCCCTCCTGGGTATTTTCCCAGAGAAACTGAAAATTTCATATCAATGTGATATATGTGCACCCATGTTCATAGCAGCCCAATTTGTAATAACTAAATCTTGAAAAAAACCAAGATGCCCATCAACTGCAGAGTGGATGAAAAAGATGTGGTATTTTTATGCAATGGAATACTACTTAGCTATAAAAAAGGATGATCTTGAGGCTTTCATAAGGAAATGGGAACAACTTGAGACTATCCTCGTAAGTGAAATAAATAAGAAGCATATTTATAAATATCACATTGTGTCTCTAGTGTAAAAAGTAATAAGAACTGTAGGAGTAATAAAACCCAAAATGTGTAATTGCTACTGTATAAAAGAGAGGAAAAGTAAGTGCTCTAAATGTAACTGCATGTGTGTTTAAGTGTGTAAGATAGATGTCCATATTACTGTTTTTGTTAGAATGTTGAGCAGGCTCATTGTTTGAATGTGTACTTTGTATGTTTTATCTTTGTTACTTGAACACTATTTCCAATGATGATAGTATGTAACTTATCAAGTGGCGATTTCTTAGTATTTTTGTTTTTGTTGTTGTTGTAGCTGTTGTTGTGGTGGTTGTTCTACTTTTTTTTCTTTCCCCTTCGGAATTCTGTATTGTTGTTACCCTCTTTCTCTTTTGTTTGTTTTTTCTTTCTTCTTCTCTTTAAATAAAAAATTTTTAAAAAGGAAATTATACAACAAAGCTAATGTGATATAATCAGCATAGTAGTTCAATAAAAACAGAGCTGAAGATCATTGTAATAGATTAAAAAATATATCCACAAGTACAAACACACCCAAGCACCTTATCTTTGAAAATGGGGCCAAACATATTCACCAAAAGAAAGACCATCTTTTTAATTAGTGGTGTTGGAAAAACTGACTTTGCATATGCATAAAACTAATACTAGACTCATGTCTGTCACTATGCAATAAACTAAAAATAAAGTGGATCAGAGATCTAAATACGAAAACAGAAACATTAAATCTGCTGGAAGACAATGTAGGTAGAAATCTTGACGATACAGAGAGTTCATGAACAATAATCAGACTGTGTGTGAAATACTTCCTAGAATACATATAAACTAGGATCTCATGTCATTAATAATTGTTTTGCATATCAAAAGAAATCTCCAAAAGAGTGAAAAGAAAACCCACAAATTGGGAAAAAAATCTTAGTCAATAGTCCCTCATCAAAGGATTTCTATCTGGATCATAAAAAGAATTTTAAAAAACAGGCCCTCAAAATTCAAAGATGCAGTCACAAAGCAGCATCTGAGATGAATACACATTTCTCACCTGAAGAAATAAAAATGGCAAATAAACTTATGAAAAAGTTTTCAGCACCATTGGTTATTAGAGAAATGCAAATTAAAACAGTTCTGTGATTCCATCACACTGCAGAAAAAAGTGATCAGGATCAAGATATCAACCAATAACAAATGTTAGAGGGGTTATGTGTACAAGGGGCTATGGGGAAAAAGGAACTTTTCTACACTCTTAGTGGGAGTGTAGACTGATGTAACCACTGTGGAAATCAGAGTGGAGATTTCTCAAAAAGCTTAGATGTAAGGTTCCATTTGTCTCAGCTATCTGGATTCTGGGCATATTGCTAGAAGAACTGAAAACATTATACCATAGTTATATATATGCACGCCTTTTATATTGCAGCACAATTTCTTATAGCCACATTTTGGAAACAACCAAAATGATCATCAACTGAGGAATGAATAAAAAAGATGTGGTGTTTTTTTAAAACACAGTAGTATTTAGTTATAAAGAAGGATTGCATCAAGGCTTTTATAGGTAAATGTTTGTAACTTGAGAACATACTCATAAGTGAAATAAATCAGACTCATATGTGTAAATGCTGCATTGTCTCCCTAGTGTAAAAAACTGAAACAAGAAATAAGACCCAAAATCTTCCATAAATATAGTAAAAGTGTAAGAAACTGCTTAAATAGGAAAATAACTTGGATAAGATGAGACAGAAAAGAAGAACGGGCAAAAATGTTATAAATGTGTACACATGCATATATACATAAGATAGCTAAGATGATTTTACTAACTCTATTAGTTCTTGAACAGAATAGTTAATATACATATGATTAGCAAAACTTTTGTATGTATATGTCTAGTAATCTGAGTAAATCTATTGAAGAAAACTATGTAAGTAACAACCATTGTTAAGTTTCAATCATTTTATTTTGAAAACCTATATTGTTATTGTTTTGGATTATTTGTTATTTTTATTGTTTGCCTCTTCTGTTTCTTATTTTTCTTTTTTGTTTGTTTTGTTTTTCCTTCTTTAAAATAAAGCTTAAATATTAAAAAAAGAAAGTAATATGTATTTTGTTATTGTATGGTGAAACACACTGAAGATATTTTTTAAGTCCTCTTGTTGAAATTGTCTCATCTCATATATTTTTGATAGTAGTTTTTAGATATTTGTTAAAATATAAACATTTGAAACCTCTTGGACCCGCAGAGTGGCCTGAGCTGTTTGGATCAAAAGTCTGCGCAGACCTGCATCTTGGCGTGACTATTTGGGACTGGTAGGCCCGCCCTTCATCCACAGGGAACTGCCTGGAGACCGGCATATGGGCCAGGTCTGTTTGGGCCCATAGCCCCGCCCTTCACCCCCAGGAAGTCTCCCAGAAAGCAGCATCGTGGCCTGTCTGTTTGTGACCCGAACCTCTCGGACCAGCAGAGTGGCCTGGGCTGTTTGGATTGAAAGTCTGTGCAGACCTCCATCTCAGCGTGATTGTTTGGGACTGGTAGGCCCACCCTTCATCCACAGGGAACTGCCTGGAGACTGGCATCTGGGACAGTGGTGTTTGGGCATGTAGCCCTGCCCTTCACCCCCAGGAAGTCTCCCAGAAAGCAGCATCATGGCCTGTCTGCTTGGGACCCGAACCTCTGGGACCCGCAGAGTGACCCGGGCTGTTTGGATTGGGAATATTGTGGAGACTGGCATTTTGGCTAGGTCTGTTAGGGACCGGGAACTTTTCAGAAACCAACATTCTGGCCTGACTGTTTGGGACTTGTAGGCCCACCCTTCACTCACAGGGAACCTCCTGGAGAACAGCCTGGGACAAAGCATGGCGGCCTGGCCTGACTGAGATTCCACAGGCTCTGGGGTGAACACAACCAGCATTTGCCTTACAAATTAGGGAGCCAGGAGCCCACAGAGGGGAGTTAGGATCCTTAGAGGAGGCCAAGAGCCTGTGGGGGAGCCACTGCCCATCCAGGAACTGAGGGTGTAAGAGGTAATTCACCACACATGCAGAGAAAGCTTTGGAACACCACTCAAAGTAAGGAAATATAGAAAAATGACAAAACGAAAGACCAAAAGGCAGGCTCAAAGCCCTAGCCCTCCCCAAGAAAGCTTAGAAGCCATGTAAATAGTAGAAAAAAGAAGCCATACACATGAAATGTCTGAAATGATATCAAATGAAATAAATATGCAAATAAGGAAAGCTATGGAGCAATTCAAACCAGAAATACTTGCCCAGGTAAAAGAAGAATTGATAAAAACAGTGAAAGAAATAGTGAACGCATCTAGTGAAAACACAGCTAAAAAATTAGAGGAACAAAGCAAACAGATAGAATCCCTGAAAGAACAATATAAGAAACAAACAGAATGCATAAAGCAGATTCAAAGAGATATACAGGAAATCAAAAATTCTATG
>PVJX010042237.1:0-14261 GCA_004027295.1 Dolichotis patagonum
ATCTCCAGCCCAGATTGATGTATCCTGCAAAACTCTCTCTAGAAATTAATGGAGAAACAAGATGCTTCCATGACAAAGAGGAACTAGGAGAATTTGTGACCACCAATCCAACCCTACAAAAAATACTGAAGGACATTCTAGGGAGAGAGAACAAGAATATGAGCATTTCAGGAACAGTGGCAGAGAGGCCTCAGTGAACGAGGCCGACAGTGGAGTGGAAGAGAAAAATAGACTATCAATGGTAGAAAAATAGAATAGCAGAAATGAGGCAGAGAAGATTGGCTATAATCTCTAGTATAGAGGGCCTTGAAATACTAACAGAGAGAAATACAGGCAGGAGATAGGGTCCATTGAGACACTTTATATAGGGAGGCAATGGGACCCAAAACAAGCAGTGCACCCCATGGGAGTTAAATGGGAAGAATTGTCTAAAAGAGGGAGCCAGAGGATATTGTTAATTGGGTAAGAAGATTTAAAAATTACATTATTCTCACCGCTCTGCTTGGATGGATTACGTGCTGTTCCAGTTTGTCTACTTACACTAGACTTGAGGACATGGTCAGCTATCCCAAAAATAAGAGGACATATTATGGTAATCATCCCTAATTTTCCTATCAACTTAATCTGAAGCCCTTTATAACTTATACTGTCTTATTAGGACTGATCTTATTTGAATCTGGTTTGTTAGATTGCTACATTGTATTGACTGATTTTATTTATATCTGTTATGATTGATAGCATCAAGTCTAAGAGTATAGGCAACTACACTGAAGATGACAAGATTGACTAAGATACCCACTCTGGTTTGATTATTACTTGCTTTTGAAGTCTTATAATGTCTCCAATGCTTCATTTTTATTAATGTTGTTATATACTGCTGAGACATCATGGTAACCATTGTAGATCACCTTGTATTGTGGTTTTATGTGACTTTTTGCCTCATGCTTTTTTAGGAATTGTTTTGTTTTATCTTGCTTTGTTTTGTTTTTCCTGCTAATACAGAAATGATAGATATACATGTAGAGACTCATGCATGTGTAGAGCTGATAAAGAGTTTATGAGAACCAACTATATAACACATGTTGAAATGAACAACTATTTTGAAGAAAAAGAGACACTACAATACCCAGGGCTGATTCCATAATGTCATGATGCGAAGTCCAGCAAAACTATCACTTTTTGTTTAAAGTGATTTTAGCTTGCTTTGCCTTGTTTAAGCTCAACACACATGAAGGTATGGACAGCTGTTTTGAGGAGAATGAGAGACACTATGACAGCCATTCTTGGCTTCCCTAATGTCTGGTCTTGAAGAACTGAAATGCCCTCCTCGTCCTGCTCAGATCAATTCCATACTAGGTTGTTTCATGTGAATTCCCTGTATGTGACAATATGAACAACTATTTGGAAGAAAACAAGAGTCAATATGATAGATAGTGAATATATCCGATTGTCTAGTTTTGAAATTTTTGTCTCTTACAATGCTTTCTTGTGAACCGCTTTGCTCTGTTTTGTTGTGTTTAATTTTACCCTTTTTATATAATTGCATGTATATTTGAGTGGGTAAGATGGAAGACCATATTGCTGTTTTTGTCAGATCGTGGAGCAGAACCATTAACAGTCTCACTGTTCGAATGTCTACTGTATGTGTTTTAACTTTGTAAATTAAACAACTATTTCCAAGAAGTCAGTATGTAATTTGTCAAGTAATAATTTCTTAGGATTTTTTGTTGTTGTCCTTTTCCTTTTTTCCTTAGAATTCTGTATTGTTGCTACCCTTGTTTTGTTTTTTCTCTTTAAATAAAAATTTTTTAAAAAGCTTGCATTGGGAAATAACTTTTAATAAGTTTTCATGGAGAAATAATTTTCTTATAATAAAAACAGAATTGAGCAATTTAACTACAGAAATGTAAACATTGGCTCATTTAACAAAACCATAAAGTTGAAAGACAAGTAAAATGGGAAAAATATTTGCAAGATAAATGATAGATCACAAGTCAATATTATTAATATTAACTATTCTTACAAATGCATAAATAAAACATTTTAACAGCATAAGATATGAATAGATAACTCACAGAAGTAAGCATTCAACACATGGAAATATTTCAATCCTGATAATAATCAATGAAAATTAAATAAAAATGATAAATTTCATTTTAATTCATTAGACAAAATCTTTTTAATTATTAAAATTTTGTTGAACATTAGCTTTCTGAACATCACTTGATTTTATTGCTTATTTTTTTATTTGGTACCAGGGATTGAACTCACAACCTCATGCTTGCCAGGAAGACACTGTACCACTAAGCTATATCCACAGCCCTTGAACATCACATTAGTAGCTAAGATGCACAATGTGCATACTGTTTACCCCAGCAATCTGTGATTTTTTTTTTTTTGGAAATAATTCTGAAGGAAGAATCATGCATACTGATAAAGTCTCAATGATGTTCATTACAGTGCTGGGTAGAATAACCAAAACAAAACAAGAAACAGGACTGATCTCAATATTCATGAATGGGGCATTTGTAATATAAATAATCTTTACATACAACAAAATACTATGTTGTCTTTTCAAATTTGTAGGATCTTAAATTTTTTAAAGCAAATAAAATAGGCATGGACATGTAGTACTTTTCTTCTTGGCCAATTGTCAAGTACTACAAGCAAATTACGAAGCCCCATGTAGAATACAAAGTACTGTACAGAAAGAGCTCTCTCAAGGAACTTATTCAAATAAATATTTACAGTGGTTTTATTGAGTGAGAAGAATTTAGATATTTTTTACTTTCTTGTACTTTTAAATGAAACCAGTAAATGTGTCATCTTACCCCCCATTAAATAAATCTTGTGCAGACATTAAAAATAATGTAGAAATAATTGAATGGTAAGAGTGATGTCTGCATTTAAGTTGAGAAGTATAGGTTGTAGACTAATATGTACAAGATTATACCATTTTTGTAATAAAGTATTAAAATACGCATGCACAGGCATACATTTATCAAAATTATCCTTTGTATGTTGACAGTGGGAAATTCTGTGTAGTGGGATTTTAATTGGCTATTCAGACAATATTTTCTTTAATGAAGAAAGAAATAGCTTTTTTTTTTTTTTTTTTTTTTTGGTGGTATCGGGGATCGAACTTTCGACCTCATGCTTGCCAGGCAGGCACTTACACCACTGAGTTAAACCCCTGGCCCAGAAATATCACTTTTAAATTAAAATTTTTTCAGCTATCTCTTGGAATTGTCAAAATCTGAGCTTAGTGTGAAAGCAAAACATAAAATTCCCTCTTGAACTACTTCTCAACACAATCTTTAAAAGCAAGATTCCAAAATTGTGAAGGAAAGGTCGGATTACAAATGGTGAAAATTTTATGACAGAAAGACTCTTGATGATTTATGGATCCAGTATCATCAGCTCAGCTGTTGTGGAAATGAACCCTTTCCCAACAGCTCCCCTAAGCTGCCTTGCACGGGGCTCACGTAGGCAGAGTTAGCCTTCGGAAGCCCCCTCACTACTGTTGACAGTTACAGGCACAAACGAGCCTCCAGCCTAGAATCGGGGAACCATACGATGATTCCTAAATCCATAGCCACATGAGCCCTTTTCAGGTGCATAAGCCAAGAAGAACAAAAGATTGAACAGGGCACTTTGAACTTCAAAAAAAATGTCGAGCTTGTTTTCACACACCATCCTGAATCTTGCTCTGCTATAAACTGGCATTTGAACAGTAGAAGCCCTTTTCATGGATAACTATGGGTTTTCAAGTGCTGATTTTATTTCTGATTTGTTTTTCATTATTTCCCGAAGCTATTGATGTTTCAGAGGCAGTGGGGGAAGTGAAAAAGCCGTAGGAGAGTGTCAGCCTTTGAGTTTCGGAACTCAGTCATTCACAGGTTCACGCTCATGTTCACAAAAACAATGTCACAGGGTCAGTTTGGCCAATGGGGCACTTTGTGCGAGGGCTGGTGCTTGGATTCTGTGCCTGTTTGCCCCAGCAGCCTCCCGCCCCTTCCACCCTTCTTCTTTTCTCTTCCTTTTTACTTTATATCAACATGTTGTAGCCTGTGACACCAGCTAAATTAATCACTCACTGCACTCAGGGAAGTCACCGCAGGATATAAAATAACAAAGACAACAAAATTATTGCAAGGCTAGAGAGAAGGGACTGGCTGTGAATAGAGCAGCACACCCTCCCCAGCTGTGTCCTCGCAGGGGCTGGAGCAGCAGATTAAATTGAGGGCTGTTTTTTATTCCACATATGTGAATTTGAGAATGGCCACAATACAGTGCCGAGGACCCCTGGTGAAAGGAACTCCCCCCATAATGCTCCACCTGTCAGGACTAAGCTTTCCCAAGCCTGGGGGAGCCCTTTGACCATTTCCCTGGAGCAGACTCTGCTTGGACCCATCCGGCTGAGTGATTGCTGAGTCACCAGGATATAGACACATACTTACAAGGCCTTAAGTGAGAGCCAGCAAAGAAATCAAAACTCCAGTGGTCAAGAAGATGTGGCCCAGTACTAAGGGATGTAATCATCTGCATAATAGCCCTTCAAAAAGATGAAAAGTATGCTGACAGGGAGATAGTTTAGCGGTAGACCACATGCTTGGCATGAGTGAGGTCTGGGTTCAGTGCCCAGGACCTCCCTCCGCATGAACATGGAAAGTATGAGGACCGTCAGTTTCTTTGACCAAAAGCAGAAAGGAGCCCCTGATTGCAAATGTCAGCTAGATGCTGGTAGAATGGTGAGTTGGTCAGTGTTCTTTTGCATGCTTGAATGAAGGGACAGATGGGGCAGTACCATGGTGACCTGCAGCTCTGCTGGAACTTTCCAGTTAGCCAGTGTCTCTCAGCAACTTAAAAAGGTAGAAAAGGCGTATTTGTAAAACTAGGAATGATCATATAGCTGAAAGGACCAGGGAGTAGACAGTGTACAAAAGCTCCTTGAGTCACACATAAGAAGTCACAAATAACCAAAGGAATGTAACGAGAGTGATAGCAGTCATGCATTTTGGAATCATAAACACAAATGTGAACCCAAACAACCTGTACTCCAAAACGATTAACTTAATGAAAATAAAATGAGGGAGTTTTACTTGGATATCAAAGCCACCCCAAAGAAACTCTAAGAATTTATGTTGAACAGGAGTTCATGAAGAGCCATCTGAGTAACATAGATGTTTAGAAAAATACTGCTGGAACCAGTGGAAAGACCATTGTGGACTAGTGTTCAGAACAAGAGGAGCCAGAGTTGCGTGATTCTCAGCACTGGTCTCCACACTGCACAGAGGCCCTACGGTTAGATGGCATCCCAAGCAGGAGAGCATTCTGCACATTCTGGGAACTAGAGAAAGGACAAGGTCCTATGTTGGAAAATTGAAGAAAGCCAGGCTGAGGCTTGTTATGGACTGAATTGTATTCCCTTAAATGCGTAGGTTGAAACCCTAACTCCCAATACCTCAGATTATGACTGCATTTGGAGAGAGACTATAAATAGGTGATCAAGTTAATGTGGTTATTAGGGTAAGTCCTAACTTAGTCTGGCTGGTGTTCTTATAAAAAGATGATATGTGGACACAGACTCTTAGATGCCTCCTCACAAAGGACAGACCACGTGAACACACAGCAGATGTTTGTTCATCTGTAAGCCAAAAAGAAGGAACCAAACCTGCCAAACCTTAACCTTGCTAGCTTCCAGACAGAAAGGAAATGAATTCCTAGAGTATTTCAATACAGAATCCCTTACAAATTAATACAGGGTTCAAAAGAAATACATGTAATCCAACAGAGTAACTTAACGCAGTGCCAGGAGCAGTGCCTCGTTTGAATCCTGACTTTGTTAAGTGACCTGGAGCAACTGAATTTTCCCAAATCATGCTTTTGCCATTTATAAATCTGGGACTATGAAGCCTCTTCATGGGTTTGTTAGATTAAATGAGAACCTGAATGCAGTAGGCATTGAACTATCTTCCCCCCAGTGTTGAACCACATGGAGAAGGAATGCATTGCCTTAAGCCAGGAGCTCTGAGCACAATTTGGGTCATCTAGTCACAGTTCAGACCACACTCAAGAGCTTCTACACAGACATGGCCGTTACCTCTGCTCACTGTTTATTGCCCAAGAAGAGTTATATGGTCATACTTAACTTCATAAAGTAAAATTCTACTGAGAGCCTCAAGGAGGAAATTGGAAGCATTTATTCCTAGTCCTGCAGCCTATGACTGGTTCTTTTGGAAAAATGAAATAAATTTATGAGTACCTAGTAACAGGGGCAGATTCATGTAGAAAGAAGTTTTGTTAAAATAAATATTTCAATGATGTTAGTGACATGGCAGAGAAGGTAAGCACATTTGCCACTAATTTTATGTCAATGTGGCAACTGTCAGCCCCATCACAGCATGTCACCCAGAGAAGATGATCCTCTATTGGCCCTGTTCCTTGTAGAGATTCTCACTGAAAAGATTCCACAATCAGGCCAAGGATGGACACCTTGTTCACAGTAAATTGTTAAACTAAGCCAATTCATTTTTTATCCTTGGAAATTTAAATGAAAAGAGGGAAATGCCAGTCACTTATTTGTGGTCTCTTTTTCCTCTTTTTTTTGAGAGGCTGTAGCAGACCTACCACTCTGGAATCAGCCTCTATGGCTTTGCCCAGAGCCCCTTTCTGTGTATGACTCCAACAATCTGGGTCCGTCTGTCAGGAGCTGGATGACATTTCTGTGGCATTAGTAAGTTATACCGCTGCTCCTACAGTAGAGGAACAATAGCAAGGGCTGCTTCATTGGGGTGGAGCGGAGGGGGTGAAGGAGATGGTCCTGGAGTTCCTTTCCAACTCGCTCTGCAACCACTACTCACACTCACTGCCAGGATTGCATGTGAATTAGACACCCACAGTTACGAGATGGGATGTTCAATTTTTTATATTCTTATAATTTGTGTTTATATGTCTTGTCACAGGGCTAAGTCATCTTCAGTAAAATACAGACATTTTCTGTCTTTCAATGGAACAGGAAAAAGGTATTAGGCTTTAGTATTTGTTTGGAACTTTCAGGGAGTACCGGGAGTATTAATGCTCGTTTTCCAAGAATGCAGGCCAGGGTGCAGTGTGAGATGGTATTTATGAGTGAATGTGTGTGTGTGTGTGTGTGTGTGTTTGTATCTTTGTGTATGTTTGGCTCCATAATTCTTCCTGTCCTCAGTGTCACCCCCTACCCTCCCACATGGCTTGCTGGAGTCCTTTTATGTTAACACCCTCTGTAAGAAGCCTTCAATTTGGTAGCACTGCTCACTCCTAAAAAATGCATCAGAAAACAATGCACACCCCTGCCTACTGGTAATCAGAGCAATTACTTAACAAGCACATCTCTATTTCCTCCAGGGTGGACTAATTAAAAGGCTTCCATGCTGTTGTCAGAAATAGAATGTTTTGTCTACTTTTTGGAGAAGCAGAAAATTAATGTTGGGTTCCACATGGAAACATTTTTGACAGTGTTTATAAGACTCTTCTCACCTCTTCCCCCCAGGACAGACGCCATCACTGGCCACTGACTGAAAGGTCAGGGTGCGGAGTAGGTATGCAGTTCACATGTTAAAGCAGGAAGTCTATAGCTACATTACTAAAGTTCTCAGACTTTAGCATCCATCAGAATCTCTCAGAGGACCTGTTAAATCAAAACCTACTGGTCCCATGCCAGAATTTTTGATTCAGGAGGTCTGGGATGGCGCCTGTTGTGGTTTATATCTAATTGTTCCACCAAAGCCTCGTATACTCATAGGTGGGGCTTTGGGAAGTAACTGGATCATAATAATGGATTAGTCTGCTGATGGGTTATACCTGGATGTGATGTTGGAAGATGAAGGCTGCTGGGAAGGTGAGCTGCTGTGGGCGTAACCCTCTTCCCTTGATGGGTCTGCTTCCTGCCTGTCACACACTGAGCTGCTTCTCCTCTGACATTTCCCCTTTGCCATGCTGCCCTGCCCTGGAGCCAGCTGATTATGGATTGAAACTTCGACCAACTGTAAGCTAAAGCAAACCTTTCTTCCTCTAACTTGTCGGCATTAGGGCTTTGTCTGAGCATGAAAAAGTAGTCATCTTGGTTACTTTCTCATTGTTGTGACAAAATACACCCAAAGTTAAAGGAAAAAAAGATTTAACTCACAGTTTGTAGGGGCATCAGCCCACGATTGGCTGGCTCCAAGGCAAGGTGGCATGGCACCAGGGTATCACAGAGGAGAAAACACAGTTCAGGACATGGAAAACAGGAAGTGTCAAAAGCAACAAGCAGCAAAAATAGCAAGCAAGCAAATAGTGACAAGTGATCCCAGCAGCCTTCTTTCTGTCCCTTATATTCTGTCCATCCTACCTATCCTTGGGGCAGGTAGCACTTACATCCAGGGAGGGCCTTCCCAATATTTACTCCCAGAACTATGCCAAACCAATCAGTGGCCTACTTTAGTAATCACATTCCCTTAATCCCAACATCACACACCCTAGATCCAGCCACCTCTGAAAAGACCCACCTAAGAGTATACAAGGTTTTCGGGGGACGTCTAGACACAAGCCAAAACAGTAACTAAGACAAGGCCAGATCCACTGCACATTGAACAAGTTTCCCGGTGATGCTGTAGGTCTGCAGGTTACACAGCTGCACACTGCTATGGAAAATCTATTTTTGTTTCCTGTTACCACCACTCCTTAAGCATTAGGACCACATTTTTCCTAGTGGAGCCCAAGAGAGATAATCAGCCTTAGATACTACCACTTTGCAAAATAGAATGAGCACTAATGGACACTTGATTCAGGTAGAAGGGATGTAAACTCTGGATTTAAATCCTGATTTTGCCACTTGGTAGTCACATGATGGTCAGCTTACAATGCAGTTCTCTGATTCTCAGTATTCTTTTTAGTTTTTTATCTGTTTAGTTTGTGGGATTCACAAGAGTGCTGTGAGGTTATATAAAGTACCCAGAATAGCAAAAGGTACACCCTTGCTGCCCAGCAAAAGATAGGACAATTTGGGTTTCTTCCTCTCATTTTTCCCTCTGTATTCACAGACATTTTTAAGTGACTTACTTATTCCTCAGAGTTCCTGTGTGCTCATGTGATGTGTCAGGTACAGTTTGCTTTATTTTGCAGAACACTTGTTCTAAATTTTTTGTTTAAGGTATGTTGAGTCTTATCAGATAAAGGACAGGCTATTACTTTGCCATGGACTTTGCATGTAGAGAGCTTTTTTAATAAAGACAAAAATAGAAAGCTATATTGATGTAGTACTGCTTTCAAAATTTGTGCATTGCAAGCTTGGACACACAGCCAATTTATGCTGAAAGATTGCAGTAAAGTATTTTTAATATAACAGCTAGAAGAAAAGTCTAGAAAGAAGAGTGTGAAAAATTATGAAGTTAAAAATATTAATTTAAGATGATTTAGGTCTTATGAAAGAAAAGATAATTACTTTTCCACATATGTCTCATGCTGCCCCAATATTCTATGTTCACATTTCTGCTTTCAGAAATGCTATTTAGGGTGATTAATTCTGTTCTTGGGGCTAAAAAAATAAAATCACCTGAAAAAACCTATTTCCCATACCTGCTTACTCAGAAATGTTGGTGGTTTTGGTTAATTAAGAGTTTGGGCTCCTTCTCAACAACTGTATTGAGCCCTTAGATGCCAGACTTTGGACTGTGTACTTTCCATTCATTATTTTAGATAATTCTCACAATGAAAAGATACTAAATTTCCCCTTATTTATAGACAAGGCAACTGAAGTCTGGGGAAGAGAATCACTTATTCAGATTCCAAATTATTGGAGCAGGGCTTCAAATTCAGGTTGCCTGACTTTTTGAACACCTGCAAGGCCTTTTTAACATCTTTATGTTCCCAGTCAAGGGTCATAAAATGCTGAAGAAATAATTTTGTAAAAAGTCTAACAAAATTGGACTCACTGTCAAATCTTTGCTTAGCAAAAATAACCCAGCTTTTCATGTATCTGGAAACTACGTCCCAGTAAAACCTGAGGGCGCACTAAGATTTCAGTTGTACCTAGAGTCTGACAAAAGAGGCATTAGACTACAGATACATTTTTTTGTACCTAAATGACTCCAATCACTGAAAGGACAGTTCCTAGCATTTTCTAAAGAGAACATCAAGCAACTAAAATTTATAGGATATCTGCTCATCTGTAACTTCTGTCAGGGAAATCTCACCCTCGTAGACAAGCTCTTAAAACTGAAGTAAAACATGAAGTTTGATATTTAGTGCTGCTTAGTATTCAACAGCATAACTTCACAAATACACACAAATTTAATGTACTTTTGATTGATCCCATAATTACAAAATTTGTTTAAAGTTGTTATATTATCTTCTTATTTGACACAATATGGCACAATTTTGTTATAGGATTGAAAACCAAATAAGACAACTACAGTTGGTAGCATTTCAAAGAAATATTCCCTTTAAGATGAAATCAATCCTGTTTCAAGTTTATTCCCCTGCTTTATGATTGAGGCTCTAGGGGTGTATTTTGCTGAAAAATGTCTTTTTGATTTTTTAGAAATTCTTTAGATTAATATGCAGCTGTCATTGCAAGGCAAATCTAGATCTGCTTTTATGTTTCCTCTGTCCCCAGGCTGTAACTAGTGCCTACCTCTCCGGGAGAGACAGTCCACTCATTCCTGGCTGGGGCGTCAGATTGCAGGTCAGACAGCAAAGAATTTGAGTCATCATCATTTAAAGCATGTCACACTTTGTCTATTTACATTGAACACATTTCTTTGCTTAATATGTTCAATATCTTGATCTTAACACTCTGTTACTATCTAATTGTAATTCCTATTCACACACACACACACACACACACACACACACACACACTTGCACTGTGCACCACACTGTATTATCTCAGTTCTCAACATAGCGTGAAAACAATCCAGTGTTTTGATGTGTTTCTAAGCATAGTTTCAGCATCCATTTCATTTTATTCAAGGCTTTCCTTTAAGTCTTTCTGTTTCAATTTAAAGGACAATGCACAATTCTCTGGTAGTATAACTACTGGTATGTTTTCAATTCTATATTCTCTCCAATTCTTCTTTGACAGATGCAAACTTGTTTATCTGTGTATCTCAAATATAGTTCCCAGAAGTATGGTTGTACCTTTCCCCCCACTCAAAAAGAACACAAAAAAGATACAGAGTAGGATGAAATTTTCCAGAAACTTCTTCTCAATACATGTTGGACACCAAATAAGTTTTTAAACAGCTATACAATACAACTTAGCTGACAGTTATACAACAAAGGACATAGGTCTGTGTTGCCTTGTTAAAGAGAGAGAATCTTGAATGTACTTCATTACATTAAATGTGGACTCTAAATCATGGGATTGAATAAGATAATTGAAGAAAGGATGATTTGTTGGGAAGAAATGGAGAGTCTCTCCATGATGTTACTTACCGCCTAACTGAGCCAACTGCTTCCCTTTTGCTCTTCTTCACACTTGAAAAGAAATCTGGACAATATGGATTTCCATTGAGTCACTTATCAAGAAAAAATATTAAATCATTCAATCCGGGCTCTGCACAGTAAGACTCACAGGCCAGAGCTGGCCTTTTATTTCATTTTGTTTTTATTTTTATTTTTCATTTTTGACACTGGGACTTGAACTCAGGACCTCACGCTTACCAGGCAGGAGCTGTGCCACTGAGCTAGATCCTAACATTCCTCTTATTTTTATAAACACAATTTTGTTAAAACACAGCCACATCCCCTGGCTTACGTATCGTCTCGCGGCTTTTGTGCCACAGCAGCAAAGTTGGTAGTTGAGACAGAGATTACATGTCCTGCAAAGATAGAAATATTTATTGTCTGGTCCTGTACAAAAAGTTTGTGAAGCTCTGATATAGATACTCAAAGGTAGTGATATTTAAAACCTTTTCTTCCTGAAGGAGAGGGTGCATTTTCCGTCAGGCTTATTCCTGGGTCTCAACAAGACACAGATAATAAGAGAAAAGTATCCAAAGCAGAGCACATTGTCCATGAGAGAATGGTTCCTGCTTAACTTTACAGAGGCATCCCATTTCCCTTAATCATTACAATAATATGCTTCTAAAATAGCTGAAGTACAGTATATAATTTATTATTGCTTTAGGAAGTAAAAGGGGACTATTAATAATTATGCTGAGACTGAAGACATAAACTGAAACTGTTCCAAGTAAGCTGAGCTGTGTGGTCACCCTAAGAGGATACATCAGTGTACCGGATTCAGATAAATACATATAATTTAAAGCTCAGTTCTCCTAAATCACATTTATCATCAGACCCTTCTTTGAAACTGGAATTTTTTTGTAAGTGGCAAGAATCAAATGGTGTTTCCAGTTCATTTGGGGGAGTTAACATAAGATCTTTGAACCATCAGAAAATGCTATGCAGTAATCAATACAGCTTTTGAAGAGAAAATTGAGCTTGAATAATTCTTGTTATGATTGCCCACCTGGACAATGAGAAAGTAACAGATGTAACTTATCTCAATTTTTACTGACACTTTCTTTCGGTTTTGTTGCAAATGATTGGCAAGTTGTAAAAACTGATTTTGACCTTTCTGTTACGCGCTCCAAGGGCAATGTACTCAGATTCCACAGATCCATACCAACAAGATGTGGGGTGAAGGACGCTAGAAAGAACCAAGAGGACAAAGCTCCTCAGACCCAAGACTAAAACTTAGTCTTAAATATTTATGCTCTATACATAAATAACTCCAAAAGAAAAAAAAACACATTAGTAGGCAATGACAATTTTTTTCATGAAATTTATGAATATTTGCAGTAAAATCTCTAATGAAGATCCATTCTACCCTCAAAAATGCATTCATTTGTTGTCTATAAAAGGACAGGAAATACAGTAATTGAGACTTTGAAAACTCCTTGTCATTTATTGAAATCTTTATAGGTATTCCCTTGCAGCTCCCCTGAATATCTTCAGAGATTCAGAATATGTCTCTTATAATTGAAGATTCTAATAATATTAATAACAAACAACATTTGGATGATGCTTTATTTTTTACAAAAGACTTTCAAATATGCCTCTTTGACTTTCACTATATGCAAATAAGTCTTCAGGGTAGGAATATTATTACCTCTACTTCCTGTGGATAAAACTATCGGTCATAGAGATTAAAGGACTTGTGCAATGTCAAGTCTCATGTTAATAAGCACTGGTATGAGAATTGGTTTAGGCCTTCACACCTCAAAGACCATTCAACATTACCAAACTGTTTTCTAAATTGTTATGAGTCAGTAATATCAATGATTTTGGAAAAATAAATTCCAATGGAAATGACCCTGACCTGATGGAGAAGAGGCCAAGAACAACATAAAATTCAATGCCACCTAGTTACAAGTACTAAAGGAGGAATATAGGGATTACAAATTAAGTGCGAACCATCGCTGCAGTTTTACTGTAGTCGAAGCCAACAGGGATAAAGAAACATAATGCATAAGTGATTAAAACTCTACACTAATTATTTATTAGTTAGAATTAAAATTTAATATTTACTTGGTCCCTTGATGTTGTCTTCTGGAACTGGCTACATATAATAGAAAGTTCTCAGATAACAAAGGCTCACACAGCCTGTTTATTTTTTTTTTCTGCAAGTCACATTTTATTGTATTCATTTGTTGTCTATAAAAGGACAGGAAATACAGTAATTGAGACTTTGAAAACTCCTTTCTCAAATTGACAGCTTTATCCTTTACTGGCATTTTTCATTAGCATGAAGATCTGCTAAAGATCTGAATCAGTTCTACTTCTTTTTAATGGGTATGGACACAGGTGGCCTTTTATTTATTGATTTATCTATTTAAATTTTATTTAAAGAGAAGAAAGAAAAGAAAACAGATTAAACGGTAGCAACAATACAGAATTCCAAGGAAAAAAGGAAAAGAACAACAACAAAAAAACCTAAGAGATTATTACGTGACAAATTACATACTGACTTCTTTTTTCTTTTTAATTTAAAAGAGAATAAAACAAAAGGGGGCAATACAGAGCAGATCAGAACAGGACAACATATGCAACACAGTACTTTACATTAAGTCAACTGGACATCAACAGTATCTAACACCATATCTCTTACTCTGCTATAGTTGAGCATAGTTTCAATTACAATAATATCAAACATAACACAATAGTATAAAGCCATGCATATAGTGAAAGAATTACAGGGCTTTCTGAACCGAATAACAGAAAATGATCAATGGGTA
>PVJX010042238.1:0-14261 GCA_004027295.1 Dolichotis patagonum
TATTCTTATGTTGGATTTCTGGGATGGTGATTATTATGTGTCTGGGTGTAGTTTTATTTTGGTTATGGCTGTTTGGAGTTCTATATGCTTCACTTATCCAGATGTCTGTTTCTCTTCTCATGTTTGGGAAGTTTTCAGCTATTACTTCTGTAAATATTCTCTTGATATCATTTGGGCTGTCCCCTTCTTTTTCATTTATGCCTATTAATCTTATGTCATTTTTCTTTGCATCATCTTGCAGGTGTTGAATTGTTATTTCCTGATTCTTTGTTGTTTTTAAAAGATCTTGTCTTTCCTGCTCACTGGCTGCAATCTTATCTTCGAGGTCTGAAATTCTATCTTCACTTTCATTGAGGCAGTTTTTACAGCTTTCAATAGAATTTTTCATTTCCTGTATATCTCTTTGAATCTGCTTTATGCATTCTGTTTGTTTCTTATATTGTTCTTTCAGGGATTCTCTGTTTGCTTTGTTCCTCTAATTTTTTAGCTGTGTTTTCACTAGATGCGTTCACTATTTCTTTCACTGTTTTTATCAATTCTTCTTTTACCTGGGCAAGTATTTCTGGTTTGAATTTCTCCATAGCTTTCCCTATTTGCATATTTATTTCATTTGATATCATTTCAGACATTTCTGGTGTATGGCTTCTTTTTTCTTCCATGTACACAGCTTCTAAGCTTTCTTGGGGAGGGCTAGGGCTTTGAGCCTGCCTTTTTGTCTTTCCTTTTGTCATTTTTCTATATTTCCTTACTTTGAGCGGTGTTTCAAAGCTTCCTCTGAATATGTGGTGAATAATCTCTTACACCCTCAGTTCCTGGAGGGGCAGTGGCTCCCCCACAGGCTCTTGGCTTCCTCACAAGAGTTAAGACAGGGTCCTAACTCCCCTCTGTGGGCTCCTGACTCCCTAAGTTGTAAGGCAAATGCTGGGTGTGGCCACCCCGGAGCCTGTGGAATCTCAGGCAGGCCAGGCCACCGTGCTTTGTCCCCTGCGAGGTTCCCTGCGAGTGAAGGGCTTTCAGGTCCCAAAGAGTCAGGCCAGAATGTTGGTTTTTGAAAAGTTCCCGGTCCCAAACAGACCTGGCCAAGATGCCAGTCTCCACAATATTCCCAATCCAAACAGCCCGGGCCACTCTGCGGGCACGAGAGTTTCGTGTCCCAAAGAGACAGGCAGGGATGCTGCTTTCTGGGAGACTTCTGGGGGGTGAAGGGCGGGGCTACGGGCCCAAACAGACCTGGCCCAGATGCCGGTCACTTTGTTCACTTTTTAAAACAACACTAAAAATTCATAGTAAAGGCAGAAAAATCAGGCGCAACAAAAACAAATAGCCACTGTGAGTTTTACCTTGCTCAGAACCTTCACTGTCACTGCAGCTGTTAATCGACCAACTGGTAGAAACATAGCCAGTCAAACCAGGGTGTCTGCCAAGATCTACTGACCAGATGAGGGAGAGCAAAAATTCTAGAAAATGTGGCTGAACATTTCTGGAAGACTCCACATTCTTCAAAATCTGAACTATATACCAATCATTAGCTATCATGAAAGAAACACAAGAAAATGCTCAAATAAATCTTCTTAAAAATAAGCTTACAGATCAAGTCACAGGTTAAAAATAAATTTGAGACTTTATTACAGACAGACTTGGGCTAGCAAGGCCTTGGGCAAATTTCTTCACCTGCCTCAGTTTCTTCAGATTGCAGCTTGAAGGGGTTAACTGGGATGTTTATAAAGATTAATTGAGAAAATGTTAAGTACATTTCTGTACATCGTTTTAGGAGCTTCCTTCTTATTTTATTCTTTCCTTCTTATTTTAAAAAAATTACTGAGCCAGACACACTTAAAAAAGTAAACAAAAGATGCAATGTCCATGCCTTCAATGAGTTGTGAGACCTGGCTAATGAGAAATATTACCCAAGTATGTCATTATTCAATTACAAGTCTTGGCAAATGCTATGAAAGTACAAACTCACTAACAAAGTAAAAACAAGCCCTGATTGTTGTTTTGAAATTTTGGTTTTTTGTGAAATCAAATGGATTTAAAAAAAAGAAAAAAGAGGATAAAAATACCTTTTTCTTAGTCCACAGGAATGTAGCATTTCAGGACAAGTAAAATGACCAGAAGTGCTTTGCTAAGTACTAAGTATAATGCCTGGCTTTCTTCTGGCTTTAGAAAGGAAGGGTTCCTCATTCTGATAGAGTGGCTCTCATCCGGGGTGAGTTTGCCCTCTATTCTGGCAATGTCTCGAGACATCTTCATTATTCCTAGTGGTACAATGCTAGGATCTAGTAGTAGAGGCCAAAGCTGCTGTTAAATGTTCTAAATTTCCCAGGACAGCACCCACAACAAAAAATTATCTGGCCCAAGGTGGCAATAGTGCTGCTGTTAAAACACAAAATTCTAAGGAAAATAAGCAATTCTTCTCTTAAAAAATTTTTAAAAAAGGAAAAGGGAAGTATCTATCAGAGACTATCAAAACCATCTGGGGAATTTCCTAAAGACAAGATTCCTTTGGCTTCTTCTAAACCTACATCAAAATCAGCAAAACCAAGATCATGAAATCATTATTTTTATCCCTACCCTACTCAAGTAACAGTGATTGAACCAGTACACACGTCATCCATCTAATACTAATGTGTGTCCAGGATCACATGGAGGCCTGTGAAAGTAAAAATATGTGAAGTTATACAAATTAAACTTCAGTCTACTGAGCATCACTGCTAGGTTAACCTCTTTAACACAGAACTAGTCTCCTTACAAGTGTACTTGTTTGGTTCTCACATAGCCTATCAGATGACACTGCAAAGAGAGTCAAGAAGCTGATCTGACAGCTAGTTTAGGTTTTTGTTGTTAGGTTTTTATCTAGAAAGTCTCTTTCTTTTGTACTGGGGATCCAACTCATGAACACATGTGCTTGCCAGGCAAGTGCTTATGCTGCTGAGCTAAACCTCCTGACCCCTAGAAACTCTTAAATAGTTTCTGAAAAACTCAGTCAAAAAGTAGTAGGTAAGTCAAATTCCACTTGCAGACCACTTGCTAGCAATTAGAAATTAATTCCCTGGCTAGGGGGCAAGGTCTCAGCCATTCTCAAGGAAGCCTCCAGGAATATTCGTTTCCTCATCATCCACAGGCCCTAGAAACCTAAGGAACCGGACTGATTTAGGAACTCCCTCAAAAGGCTGTATCTTCTAGGGGGAGTAAGAAAAATGGTCCCACTCCCATGTTAACAATGCATAGGTTTCCTTCAAAACAGATCTCAACCCCTGTAATTGCACCAATTTAATTGAGGTTCTTCTAAAAAAACTGGTGTTTCTAAGCTTTTAATTACATTTGCCACCAGTCTACCTTCTCAGAGTACTGTCTAACCATGCAATACTGTCTCACCTCTTTAGAACTGACACATTACAGTCTGAGAAACAGTCTGGTTCTGCCTTTTGCTCTGTGATCAATGCATACTTCAAATACTGCTGAAATGTCTTTTCTTTCTTTCAGGAAACCTTCTTAAAGTCAGGTCAGGGTTTCCTGTTATGGCTGTGATATGCTTTCATACCCCCATTAGCATATTTTGCAATGGGTGCTCATTTACTTGTCTGTTTTCCCCTCCTGACAGTAGTTCTAGAAGGCTAGAAGCTTTGTGCATCTTGTTTGTCTCTGTAACCATGGGAAAATTACTGAAACACTAACATGAAATGAGAATGAAGCTTTTTTAAAAACAAAATATTCTGTTTTATCAGTTCACCAATACATAATTTCAAATAGTACTTCTCATGAAAACATTTTGTGCTGGCAAATTTCTAAAGGTGTGCAAATTTGACCACTAAATGGTCTTAGATTGTCCAAGATCATATAGTCAAAGTATCTGAACACAGTCATAGTGCCCTAACCTAACATACCTGAATACTATATTTTTACAAACCTCCCTTTGGTCCTTTCCTAATAACGGCTCATATATGTCTATTACATATGTAAACTATTCATTTCCAGCAGAAACTTCAAATCACTTCCTTCAGTCTTCCATGCTCACCTCTATTTTTCTTTATCCTTCCAGTCTCTTCTGTTACACATGTCCAATTGTATTACACACTGTCATCTGTTTTTATCTTTAACTCAAGTATTATTTCCCCCACTGCACACTGCACATGCCTCACCTGAAACAATGTGCTTATGAGACTAGTACTTGCAAAGGGAGGTCCGCAAGGGGAAGCTTCCCGCTCCCTTGAATATCCCAGCAACCTCCATCATCGGAAGGATGTTCAGTAAATGTTCACAGCACTATTCTATTCTTCTTGAAAAATCAAGCCTAGCTTTAGCTTTTTGTGGTGAAGCTTCTGTATCACTTTCCTTTGTATGAATTCTATATTTACTTTCATCTTAGGAACATGAATTCCTTAAGGGAAAGAAAGACATACACTCTAGATCTACACTAAACCACACTCCTTAAAGGTCAAGACTAGGAAGCCTAGGTATCATTATTTTAATTAGGTTTGTAAACTGGTTCTTAAGAATGTAAGCATCAATTATAAAATATTCATTTCTTATGAAGAACAATACTTTTATGAAAAATCTTGTATACAAATAGCACAAAAAATCATCCCTCTAAAAAAATTCAGAATTCTTACCTCTTGGTTCATTTTCTGACCTGGTTTCATATAGAAAACAAAACTGTGTCAAAAGGATGGCATCACAACAGATCCAGAAATACAATGTCATCAATAAAACCCAGGTATCTTAGGATCAAGTGCAATAATGGGAGAAGGTAGATGACAATTTGCAAGTTCCTAGCACCAAAGGAAGAAAGGAGAAACTGTTATTTCTTTCATTACTTACAAAGCAACTTTTTCTAACAATTTAATAAAAATTAAATTAAAATAGTATAAAATAGTATAAATTGTTAATAATAAATGTCACAGCTCTCAACTTAAGAAATAGCAAGGTTTGTGGTATTAAGCTGACTTACTTTGTGTTAAATACTACTAGAAGAATCTTATACCAGTGAATCTTCACATGACCAAAGAAAGGGATGTTTTTCTCATCCCATGATACAGGTTAAGGAAAAGCCAGGTAACTCACCCCAGCACCACAGAGTTGGCAAGCTGTGATGGATGCCAGGACACAGACCTAGACAGTCTGATCTTACTGTTCAGTATAAGAAGGGTGTGGCTTACAGATACTACAGAATGACCTTCATCTCCTTAAAGTGGCATGAAAGAGCTGCAACAACTGAAGCCCACACTTTCAGTAACAAAGTTTACCAGGGAAAGACTTTAACATTCCTTTTCTAATTATCTGCAGATTTCATTCAGATGTATAATATATGTGCTGCATCAACCAATGAAATTCAGGGCTGGATATTATCAACAGTCCCCCAGACAGAATGTTGCATAAATTGTCCTTGTACTCATAATGTACAGTAATACCAAACTTCATTTACTTACATGAAGGACAAGCCAATAAGCAGGTTTTTAGAAAATTTACTTCTATCATCATAAAAATATTATAACTATCATCAGCTGCATGTTAACTTATGAATATATTCTCTCATAAAGTTAAGAAAATTACCTTTGATGCCTCTAAAGACAAAAATCCAAAGTGTGAGAGGAAGAGGCAGGCTGTTTGGAATTCCTGGGCAGGGCTGGGGGCTTGCAATCTGTAATGGGGTCAGGAAAGCTTCTCTTCTGCAGTTCCCCTTCACTCTGCTGTTCAAGGTGGATTTCATACGCAATCTGCTGGGCCATGCTGCTTCTCAGTTTCTCATGTCTCTCTTCTAACTGAAAGAAACCAACACTTCATTCTCCTGAACTCACTCCTATACCCTCAACAACTGCGTCTTCCCCTCCTGGCTATAAATGATACCATTCTGTCTTTGTTCCCCTTTACATAAGTAAGAAAAGGGGAGGAGCTGTTGTTCTCATCTTACTCCCAGACCCCCATCTACTTTCCTCTGCAGCCTCCCTTCATGTTGGAAAAATCCTACCTTAACCATAGGGATTCCCTAACTGTACTCCTGGAGACTCTCCCGAATCCTTTCTTTCCCTTCCGATCAAACCCACTTTAAACATCCATTCTGTGGTAGATGATTACCCTTCTAAAACCTTCTAACAATTCATCTCAATTCTATGACCTCAACCTTCACAATTCTGAATACCCCAGCCCTTTTTCTTTTCAGAGGTTAAGGCGGGGGCAGTCCTAAGAATTGAACCCAAGCCTTCCCCCACATCCCCATGCCTTTATTCATTTTTATTTTTGAGACAAAGTCTCACTAAAGAGAGGCTTCACTTTAACTCCAAGGCTGGACATTAACTAGTGATCCTCCTGCCTTTCCTTCCTAGTTTATAAACTTGCACCACAGTGACAAGTCCTTAAAACATCTTAAATCTCTTCTGGGAACTACTTTTAAGACCTGTAACTCTGAAATTTCCTCTCCACTCCTAAATCCCCTTCCTGTACTCCCTGAGTCTGTGCTTTACCATCACTGAAGGGCTCTCAGCCCCTCCTCCTACTTTTCCATGCCCTCAGTATCATTCTGCTTCCCAACGAGGCTAAACCCACTCAAACCTAACACCATAATGCCCTCTCATTAGGCACATAGAATGGCTGTGCTGAACTTCATCATCTCAAATTCCTAACCCTGTCATACTCTACACCACTCCAATTCTTTATTTATGCTCTCAGATGCCAAGATGTGAAGTGAGCAGAGTGAGCTCGGTAACTATTCCACACATGCTGCTACTCGGTCTTGTCTGGACTGCCTGGCAATTTAAGAACTATTGTTAATCCTCTGATTCACTGTAAGAACAGAGTCTGATATTTACACAAGGTTTTTCAATTTCTTTTCTTTCCATACTAAATGTCTCTGAACCTTTACTTACTCTCTCATCCTCTCCTGTCTTATCAGAAATATCCCCTTTCTAGATAAAATCACTTCAACTCTTGACTCTGCTGCCTTTATTAGTGATCACTCTCTTAGTGTCAGCTGACCTCTCTCCACTAGGCTCTTCTGTTCAAACTATAAGCATTTAATATTTGTCCCATCTTTGAATATAAAATAGAAATTAAAATAAAACCTTGGCTTTCTTCATTGAGGCTGTTTGCTAATGCTCTTCTCTATCTTCTCCTTCACAGCTAGTAGGCTACCTATTCACACTTCTCACTCATATACATCAGTGCCCAAGCCCTGATTCTTAGTCTCCCACTTTACACTCCTTTGAACCTGCTCTCAAATGTCAGTACCATTCATCTTCAGATCTAGAGCCCTTTCTTACTCCTCCTTCTCCCAGATCTCTCCAGCATTTGAGAGTAGAGTTCTCCATTCCTGCCTTGTTCACTCATGATCTGACTTAATTGGATGCACCACTTCTCAAAGTTCTCTCTTAAGAGATCAATTATTTATTTTCAATATCTAAATTAATCCCATCTTCCCATACCTGTCTCTTTCATGATATCAGTATGTCTAATAATAGCGTCAACATCTCTTTGTTACTCAAGATCAAAATCTAAACTTAGCTTTTCTCTCCCTCCTCAACCCAAGACTACCTGGAACTACCTCCAAAACACACTGTATCTATTAAACTTCATTTTCAGTGATGCAGTTGTTCCTTTCTCCTGCTCAGATTGTCAGATGCTCTCTGAATTTGTCTCTCTGCTAAATGTCCTACTAGTGTCTGATCATGTCATCACACTACTGAAATTTACCATGGAACAAGCCAGATAGCCAGTGACCTGGACTCTCAGCAGAGAGGCCCAGTTCCACAGTCAGTCACAGCATACACTCAATTTGCTGCAAGTTCTTTCCATACACTGAAAGAAATGCCTTGATCACAGACATCATTTAAGAATATTTGTATTCATTTTCCTTAACAACAGCTAGAAACCATTTATCTGACATCTTCAGTGACAATTTCATGCAAATCCAGAACGATCACATCTGCTTCCACAAAAGAATCTTATCTATCTTTTCTGAAATGGCCAAGGTTTCACAGTATATTTAAATCCAACATCATTTTTAGGAAAGGGATGAGGTTCAGGCATAAAAGACTGTTAAAATAATACAAATAACATTCTATTTATTATATAAGGCTCAATGCCCAGTTACAATGATATATATTTCCCTAGTCTGCTTTGAGGCCTGTGTTTCCCTAATATTACATGTCATAAAAACTCAGTAGGAATCTGCAAATGCTACTGTGCATGGTTAAGGCAGGCAGTCTGTATACTTGTGTGTTCAATTTTATTTCTTAAAAATATCCATTAACTTACAGATTTTATGATTGATGAATGAGTTGAGGAACACACTACTGCCCAGCCTGAATGACCCACATTCAGTGCTAATCTCATAGATGAGGCATTTCAGAGGTTAAAGAGTTAAACTTCTATTTCTGTAATAGGTCTCAAATCATTCCATGCAGTATAGTACAAGTTCAGAAGTAGTCCTTAAACAGTTAGCTCTTTTTGGAACCTTGGGTGGCTTAAGTAACAAAGGCATGGATATAAAACTAGGTCTTCATTCTTCTAAACCCCTTCTTTATTATAGATATGGTACCTACTAAACCACCCATACGTTTTAGTTCCTTTCCTTTCCCTATGTGTTGTCAACACTAACTTAGAGGTTTGCAGAGCTGTTAAAATGTAATAGGAAGCTGGGCGTGGTGGCATACTCCTGTAATCTCTGCATTCAGGAGGCTGAGGCAGGAGGATTTTTGCAAGTTTGAGACCAGCTTAGGCTACAAAGTGACCCTGACTCAAGCCGCTGGGTGTGCCTGCATGCCTAGGTTCCCCCACCACTGCAGCTGCTTGGAGGAAGAACATGGAGCTCCTTTATGGCTCAGGGCATTGAGCAGTGCCTATGACGCAGCACACGCCTCCTATGTGCTGACTCACAGGAATTCCACACTCACTCTGGCTCAGGCTGCTGCCCTTGGCTACCCTCTCCATCTTTTAGAAAAAGCACTGCTCTGAATGTTTGGCTCCCACTCTCCCTCCCAGAACCTTGAACTTCAGCACACTGGCATTGCTGGTTTGATGGGAGACTTGGTGGCCCCTTTCCCAGACACAGGTTTGTGGCAGGTTCCAATTACTACATACTCCAAAATTAGGTGAACATCAGCCACACAGTAGAACCCTAGGAGATGCACTGGTGACAGTTGTGACTATTGCAATTAAATAACCACATATTGGCCCAGAAGTTGCAAATGGCAAATCAAAAAACCAAAATGCAATTAGAAACATGTAGTTCATCACTGGCAAGAACAGGCAACAGCAAAACAGAGGACTTTAAAAGTCATACACCAGAAATCTCTGAAAAGATAGCATACAAAGTAAAGAAACAAATCCATGAGGCTATAGAGGTAATCAAATTAGAAGTAATGTCTCACCTAAACACAGAAATAACAACCTTAGTAAAGGGTTTGCTCAACACAGCTAGGAAAGAAATAGATTAAAAAAATACAGGAGCATGGGAAATTGATTGAAACTTTGAATGAACAATGCAGAAAGCAAGCAGAATCCATGAAACAAATTCAAAGAGATATCCAAGAAACAAACAATTCTATTGAAAGCTGGCAAAATCATTTATATGAAGCTGAGGATACAATTTTGGACCTTGAGGACAGGACCACAGATAGCAACCATGAAAAGATAGAACTTACAAAAACAGCAAAGCAGCATGAAATGACAATGCAGCAGCTTCAAGATGACAGCAAGAGAAAAAAATGTAAGAATAATAGACATCAGTGAGGATGCAGGAGACAACACAAAGGATATAGCAAGCTGTTCCCAGATGTCATAGCAGAAAATTTCTCAAACATGGAGAAAAAAATCTGACATACAAATAAGTGAGGCATATAGAATGCCAAACAGTCATAACAAAGAAAAATCTACACCCAGACATATGATAATTAAGATCCCAGACATACAGCATAAAAACAGAATACTAAAAGCTGTTAGAGAAGACACAACTCACTTATCAAGGAAAACCTATTAGAATCATGGCAGGCTTCTCAGCACAAACATTCAGGTTAGCAGAACCTTGGAGGGAAGTATTTCAAGCCATAAAAGAAAACAACTTTCAACCCAGACTGATGTAACCAGCAAAACTGTCTTTCAAATTTCATAGAAAAACAAGATACTTCCATGACAGAGAACAACTGAAGAAATTCATGTCCACCAAACAAACCCTAAACATAGTATTGAAAGACATACTAGAAAGAGATAAAAATGACCACAATCTCCAGAACAACAACAGAAAGAACCCCCAGGCTGGGAAAGAAATTAAGCAAGTGAGGAAAGTGAGAAACCAACAACAGGAACATAATATGGCCAAGTCAAGCCAGTGCATATCAGTGATACCCATAAATGTAAATGGGCTCAATTCACCTGTCAAAAGAAGCAGGTTGACAGAATGGATCAACAAACAGTATCACACAATATGCTGTATACAAGAAACACACCTGACTCAAAAAGAAACTCATAGACTAAAAGTCAAAGGATGGAAAACAGTACTCCATGCAAATGGAACCCCCCCAAAAGCAGGAGAACCTATACTTCTTGCACTTGTAAGTAGAAAACTACAAGAGGAAGAACTGACAATGATACATATATATGCACCAAATACAGAAGCACCCAACTATATAAGACAAACACTAATGGGCATGAAAAACCAAATACACAAGAACACAATTGTAATAGGAGACCTTAACACCCCACTGTCACAAAGACTTACATCAACTAGACTGAAAGTCAGCAAACAAACAACAGAACTGAATCACACCTGTGAGGGAATGGACTTAGTAGACATTTACAGAGTGTTCCACCCAACCACATCAGAGTACACATTCTTCTCAGCTTCACATGGGAATTCTCCAAAATAGACCATATATTAACTCATAAAACATTCTTAAGTAAATGCAAAGGGAGTGAAATTATCCCATGCATAATATCTGATCATAGTGCACTAAAATTAGAAATCAATGGCAAAAAACCCTGCAAAACCTGCATAAATACATGGAAATTAAACAACAACGTTCTGAACAACCAGTGGGTTACAGATGAAATTAAAGAAGAAAAAAAAATTCCTACAATACAATGGAAGTGCAGACATAACATACTGTAACCTATGGGACGCAATGAAAGCAGTCCTAAGAAGAAAATATATAGCAATAAATAGTCACTTCAGGAAAATGGAACAAGCACAATTAATGACCTAATGCTATATCTCAAGCTTCTAGAAAAGCATGTCAAACCCAAAGCTCATAGAAGAGAGGAAATTGTAAAGATTAGAGAAGAAATTAATGCAATTGGAACAAAAAAATACAAAGAATTAACAAATCAAAGAGCTTGTTTTTTGAGAGAATGAACAAAGTTGATAAACCTCTAGCCACCCTTATCAAGAAAAAGAAAGAAAAACTCAAATCCATGCAATAAGGACTGACAAGAGGGAAATTACTACAGATCCCATGGAAATTCAAAAGATCATGAACACTAACTTTGAAAATCTTTACTCACTTAGGTTGGAAAACACAGAGGAAATGGACAGATTTCTAGAAACATATGAATTATCAAAGCTCAATCAAGAAGATACAACAGTTTTGAATAACCCAATATCAGCTACTGAAATCAAAACCATGATTAAAAACTTACCAACAAAGAAAAGCCCAAATCCTGATGGATTCATAGTAGAATTCTATAAGAAATTTAGAGAAGATTTAATGCCAACACTCCTTAAACTCTTCAATGAAATTGAAAGAATAGCAGTCTTCCCTAAATCATTCTTGGAGACAAGTATTACCCTGATACCAAAACCAGAGAAAGATCCAACCAAAAAGGAGAATCTCTCTAATGAACATTGATGCAAAGATTGTCAATGAAATACTGGGAAATAGAATGCAGCAAATCACCAAGAAAATTATACACCATGACCAAGTGGGATTTATTCTAGGAATGCAGGGATGGTTCAACATACACAAATCAATAAATGTAATACACCACATCAACAGAGCAAAAAAATAAAAATCACATGATCAAATCAATAGATGCAAAAAAAAAGCTTTTGATAAAGTCCAACACCTGTTTATGGTAAAAACCCTTCAGAAAATCAGAATAGATGGCATGTACATCAATCACATAAAGGCCATTTATGACAATCCAGCAGCCAACATTACACTAAATGGACAAAACTGAAAGCCTGTGCTCTAAAATCAGGAATAACACAAGGATGTCCACTATCACAACTCCTAGTCAATATAGTTCTAGAAATATTAGCCAGAGCAATCAGACAAGAGGGAGAAATAAAAGGCATAAAAATGGGAAAAGAAGAAGTTAAATTATCATTATTTGCAGATGACATCACACTCTACATAGAAGACCCTAAAAACTCCGTTAAAAGACTGCTAGAGGTAATAAACAAATTCAGCAGTGTAGCTGGAAACAAGGTCAACATTTAAAAATCAATAGCAAACAAAAAAAACAAACAAAAGACTCACTGAGAAAGAAATTATGAAAATATCACCTTTCACAATAGCATCTAAAAAAAGCAGATACTTAGGAATCAACCTAACCAAGAATGTAAAAGATCTATATGCTGAAAATTATACTACTCTAAAAATGGAGATTGGGAACTGCCCAGAAACCGGCATCTGGGCCAGGTCTGTTTGGGCCCATAGCCCCACCCTTCACCCCCAGGAAGTCCCCCAGAGACCAGCATCATGGCCTGTCTGTTGGGGACCCAAACCTCTGGGACCCGCAGAGTGGCCTGGGCTGTTTGAATTGAAAGTCTGCGCAGGCCTGCATCTTGGCATGACTGTTTGGGACTGGTGGGCCCACCCTTCATCCACAGGGAACTGCCCTGAGACCGGTATCTGGGCCAGGTCTGTTTGGGCCCATAGCCCCGCCCTTCACCCCCAGGAAGTCTCCCAGAGACCAGCATTGCGGACTGTCTCTGTGGGACCCGAACCTCTTGGACGCGCAGAGTGGCCCAGGATGTTTGGATTTGGGATATTGTGGAGACTGGCACCTTGCCAGGTCTGTTTGGGACTGGGAACCTTGCAGAAACCAGCATTTTGGCTTGACTCTTTGGGACCTGTAGGCCCACCCTTCACTCGCAGGGAACCTCCTGGAGACCTGCTTGGGACAAAGAACGGTGGCCTGGCCTGCCTGAGATTCCACAGGCTCCGGGGTGACCACACCCAGCATTCGCCTTACAAATTAGGGAGCCAGGAGCCCACAGAGGGGAGTTAAGACACTGTGAGGAGGCCAAGAGCCTGTGGGGGAGCCACTGCCCCTCCAGGAACTGAGGGTGTAAGAGGTAATTCGCCACACATGCAAAGAAAGCTTTGAAACACTGCTCAAAGTAAGGAAATATAGAAAAATGACAAAAGGAAAGACCAAAAGGCAGGCTCAAAGCCCTAGCCCTCCCCAAGAAAGCTTAGAAGCCATGTACATATAAGAAAAAAGAAGCCATACACCTGAAATGTCTGAAATGATATCAAATGAAATAAATATGCAAATAGGGAAAGCTATGGAGAAATTCAAATCAGAAATACTTGCCCAGGTAAAAGAAGAATTGATAAAAACAGTGAAAGAAATAGTGAACGCATCTAGTGAAAACACAGCTAAAAAATTAGAGGAACAAAGCAAACAGAGAGAATCCCTGAAAGAACAATATAAGAAACAAACAATGCATAAAGCAGATTCAAAGAGATATACAGGAAATCAAAAATTCTATTGAAAGCTGTAAAAACCACCTCAATGAAAGTGAAGATAGAATTTCAGACCTCAAAGATAAGATTGCAGCAAGTGAGCAGGAAAGACAAGATCTTTTAAAAATAACAAAGAAACAGGAAATAACAATTCAACACCTGCAAGATGATGCAAAGAAAAATAACATAAGATTAATAGGGATAAATGAAAAAGAAGGGGACAGCCCAAATGATATCAAGAGTATATTTACAGAAGTAATAGCTGAAAACTTCCCAAGCATCGGAAGAGAAACTGACATCTGGATAAGTGAAGCATATAGAACTCCAAACAGCCATAACCAAAATAAAACTACACCCAGACACATAATAATCACCACCCCAGAAATCCAACATAAGAATAGAATACTAAAAACTGTTAGAGAGAAAAGAGAGATCACCTATAAAGGAAAACCTATCAGAATCACGGCACACTTCTCAACACAAACAATGAAATCAAGAAGAGCATGGAGTGAAGTCTTTCAGATCCTAAAGGAAAACCACTTCCAACCCAGACTGACATACCCTGCAAAACTGTCC
>PVJX010042239.1:0-14259 GCA_004027295.1 Dolichotis patagonum
TATATATATCCCAACATATAGAAAAATTTAAATACATAAGCAAAACTTTCCCACAAATCCATAATAATTATACTCAAACACTTTATTACATATTTCTATATAAGGACAAACTTTAAGATATTAATGGCAGATTAAATGCATTCATGTACAAATGAGTAGAAAATCACAATGAAGTAGAATTATTTTAGGTGTTTAAGAACAGTTTAACATTTAGAAATTAATTAACAAAAACTTTCAATTATCAAACAAGTTAACACTAACAAACATCCTGACCAATGCCTAGTCAATACATAGAAATTTCAAGAAATCCAAAAAGAAAATTGAACCAATTAGTATTTTAGTTGAAATTTATATAACATAAAGGTAACCCCCTTAAAACACATAATTCAGTGACATTTAATGCGTTAATGATGTTGTGTACTTCTGAGACACGTACACTTCTCCAAAGGGAAGCCATTGTCATTACTCTGTGACTGTGTTCATCCTCCCAGCCACCAACAATAAACAGCCTTCTTTCCAATTGAAGGATTCATCTACTTTTAAAGTGCTGGCAGCACCTTACATTTTTCTCAATATAAGTATGTATATTCCAGTTTCTCTGCATCTTCACTGACATTTGTTAGTGGCTATCCTTTGTCATTACAGACAATCCAGTAACTGTGAACTGATGTCTCATTCCAGTTTGTATTTGTGTTTCTCAAGTGACTAGTTAGGTTCAGCTTCACTCTTCAAGACCAGGATGTTCACTCTTGCTACTTCTATTCCACATAGTTCTGCATGCTAGATAGAGGAATGAAGTAACAAAGACAGAAAGAAAAAGGAGGGGTCAAAATTAGAAAAAAATGTTAAATTATTTCTGCTTGCAGATAAAATCATTTTACATACAGATAAACCTAAAAATTTACTATAGTTGTTAGAACTAATAAATATGTTCAATACATTTGTAGTAATAAACTCAATACAAAATTAATAATTTTAGTCAAAAAATCATGAAAAAATACCATTCATAATAGCTACCAAAATCTAATAAACTTAGATATAAATTTAACCAATTAAGTGAAAGACTTATAAACTTAAAATCATAAAATTTCATGAGAGCAATTGAAGACACCATAAATAAGGGTGTCCCATGTTCATGAATTGGATGAATTAATATTTTTAGAATGTCAATACTACACAGAGCAATCTACAAATTCAATGCAATCTTTATACTAGCTTCAAATGATTTTAAACAAAAATAGAAAAATTAAGCTCTCAAATTCATATGAAATTGAAAAATAGTCAAATAACCAAAAGAAAATTGAGTGTAAATGAAAAAGTTAAAAACATCACACTATCTGATTTTAAAAACTAACACAAAATCAATAAAAACAGCATAATAGTGGCATAAAACAGAGAGAGGCACAGATTGATGGAATACAGAACCCAGAAAAAATGCATGCATACATGGTCAACTGATTTTTGACAGAGATGCCAGGAACACATAATGAGGCAAGGATGACCTCTTCAATAAATGGTGTTGTGAGAACTGGTTGTCTATGTGCAAAGTGAAATGAGGTCCTCATTGTATACTACATGTCAAACATGAAATAAAAATAAAGACTTAGCTATAGAATGTGTAATTGTAGAATTATTAGATGAAAAAATAGGGAAAACTATTTGGTATTGGTTTGGACAAGTGTGTTTGGATATGATCACAAAGGTACAGATCACAAATACTAAAATAGATAAATATTATCCTAAAGAGGTCCTGTATAGCAAATACAATAATTAGTAGAGCAGAGACGCAAGTTGTGAAATGGGAGAGAATAGTTACCAACCATAGATCTGATAAGTAGATAATATCAACATTTGTAAGAAATTTGAGCAATTTACTAGTAAGAAAATACCTTGGATAAAGTACCTGGAATGATATTGCTCACAAGAAGATATGCAAATAGATAATATGTATGGGAATGGATGTTCAATATTACTCACATCAGGAAAATCCAACATTTTACTTTTCATCATTTTTAGAATAACTCTCATAAAGAAAAACACAAAAGAGAGCAAATATTGGCAAGACTGTGGAAAAAAAGATCACTTGTACACTGTGGATGTATAAATTTTTATTACCCTTCTCCATTGCATGTGGAATGATGGGCTATGAGAGTACCTCCCGCATTCAGGATGGATGAGTTTTTTGCTTGGGAGAAGAGGAGACATTTGTGTTTGCTTGTGTAGGAGAATATAAGGTGAAAGGCTGGTGGCGTCCCAGCTCGGGGCTGTTCCTTGGCTCTGCCTGAGCAAGTTTCCTGCAGCAGGGAATGTGGAGCTTCGGCTATGACTCAAGTTCAGTTATTTGCAGCTCAGACCCTTCAGGAATCTTCAATTCCCACACAAGCCTCTGGACAGCTCCAGCCTCCCTGGTGCCCCTACGGCCTGGTCGGCAGAAGGGATCCAAGAAACAACACAGGCAGTGCCCCAATCCTGCAGTATGGAAGTTAGGTTCCTCAGAAAATTAAAAAATGGCACAACTGAATGATCCAGTCAGCCAGCAATTAAGTATGTATCCAATAAAGGATGTTAAATCAACATCTAAAAATGATATCTGTGCCTCCATGTTTATCACATTATTAACAGAAGCCAAAGTATGGTTTCAATATAATTGTTCATCATTGGATGACTGGATAAAGAGAATTTGATACAAATACACAATGAAATACTATTTACTCTTTAAAAAGGAAGGAAATTCTGTCATTTGTGACAACTATGCAAACAAAGAGCATTATATTAAGTGAAATAATTAAGGCACAGAAAAATAAACTTTATCTCACTTACATGTGAAACATGAAAGCACAGAAATACAGAGTAATAGAACAAATACCAAAACCTGGGCAATGGTGATATTGGGGAAATGTGAGGCAGAAGATACAATATTTTAGCAGAATAAGAGCAATAAACTCAAAAATCTATTGTGTAATGTATGAAACTGGTGGATCACAAAATACTATGTACCTCACAATTCACAGAGTTAGGTTATGAAGAATTTCAACCCCAAGCGCAGCATAATATACAATATATATGTAGAAAAGCTTGATTTAGCCATCCCATGATGCCTACACATTTTATATTGGCATGTTACATACCATAAATATATACAGTGTATATGCTAAAAAGCTTGATTTAGCCTTCTCAGAGTTCATACACAGGTTAGGTTGACATGTTGAATACCACAAATACATGTGTAAATTTTTATTTGTTGATTAATCAAATGGTAAATCCAAATCCCATAAACATTATAGTCAAAGTTTGCAAGGAAAACAACTTAGTGCAGGATACATAATTTATAGAATTATTTTATAATAGTCACCCAAAGAGTCAAATGCAAAAGAGTGCAAGAAAACTGTCCCCACACTACAGATGCAAAAAAATCAGCCGAGAGCCTGGATCCCATGGCAATGTCTTGCATGAGTCCAGCTGAAGACCTAGAGCCCATGGCAATGTCTCATGCATGTCTGTTTCATGTATCTGTTCTGGGAAGACTCAAAAATTAGCAGTGGAAGCTAATGGATGAAAGATCTGTGCCAGTAGGCTGAGGGATCTATACTGGAGCTAGGAGGTGACGTTCAAAGTAAAAACCAGAGCTCCTCTAAAAGTACCAAAGCCATCCTCAGTGACAGCGAGGTCCTGAACTCCTCTGACAATGAGAACAGCAAAGCTCATATCAAGAAGCCAGTGTGACAAGTTTCTCCAGGAGATTGAACAGCATACATTGTCCCCTGTGGAGCCAGGAAGTGATGCTCAAAGTAAAGAGCAGAGCTCCCCTAAAGAGAACCACAGCCATTCTCAGCAACAATCAGGTCCTGAGTTCCTCTGACAGTGAGAACAGCCAAAGCCCTATCAGGAAAGAACTTTGACAAGAGAACCAACAGCAACAAAATAAACAACACTGCTTCTTCTCTGGTTCTCCTTTTTATGTTGTTTACAACAATTCTCAGGTGGGCCCCTTCACAGTCTGCATCACACTGATTCAGTTCAGTGTGATTCAGGATTGATATCACTGGTTGTTGGGGCTGGAGATTTAGCTCAGTGGCATAAGTGCCTGACTTGCAAGCAGGCAGTTGTGAGTTCAATCCCTGGTATTGATAAAAAAAAAAAAAAAAAAAAAAAAAAGAATGATATCACTGGTTGTCAACTCACCACAAAGTCTAATACAAAAGACGTCATACTGTATGGTTCAATTTTTACAAAACTTCCAAAATAGGAAAATCTATAGAGATAGTAAATGACCTGGTAATTATCAGAGGCAAAGGGTATAGTAAAATGAGAGTACTACTAATTTCATTTTGGGGATGGTATAATGTTTTTTGAACAGGTAGATGCAACTTTTATTTAAAGTAAGAGAAGAAAAAAAGAAATCAAAAGAAAAACTTTTTGAATGTATCAAAAACAACTGAATTATACACATAAAATGGGTGAATTTTTTGATATGTAAATTTTAATTTAAATATAAAAATGATGACAGTAGTAAAATCGTCACTTGAGATGCAGACACTTAGTAGCTGCAAGACTTCCTCATTTGTTACGGACCTCTCCATTTGAACATCGGCCTAGCAACCTGCACAAGGTGCAGGATAACACATAGGCCTAATACAGACATCAAAATCATTGCTCACCTTCTTGACAGCTGCAAGAAGGGGGCCCAAATACTTCTTTGGTGATACATAGTCACCTTACTTCAAATGCGTATTTTTGATCACAGAAACCTACTGGTGCAATTTGTATGCTATAAATATATTGCACCTAAAAATAATAACAGCAATAATATCGTGTCTGTCTCTTGTTCTCATATATCTAATACAGACTCTTTCATTTCAATGACAAGGCATTGCTTATATTTTCATGCTGAAATGGAAGAATCAAGTAGAAAATCTGAAATAAAGGATAAGATGCTGTATTTGAAATACCTAAAGTAGGTGCTGATAGATGGTACATACTGAGATGGTGGGTGATCAAAACCTTCTCAGGTGCTTCATTCCAAAAGGCTCATTTCTCAATTACTGAAAAAACAAATTCATACTCCGCACTTATCTGAGATGTGCTCATAGTGAAGAACAACTTTTAAACCACAAAGCAGTTGCTTTAGTAGCGGAAATCTTCCTCCTTTTGTTTATCTTATTATTCCCAATATCTGGAGACCCAAAACTTTAATTCAAGGTTCTGGATTACATCTTAGTCTGATTAGTTTCTAGTTTGGGCCACTTCATATTTCCAAGATGTACATGAAGAGTGATGTGTACATTTTACTTGCCTTTAAGTGGTTAATCTGTGTATGAATTTATTTTGCAAAGAAACTGTGAGATGCAGTGCTTCAAATGTTTTAAGTCCTTTTAGGTACATTTTATCATATTCAGTGCTAATGAGGTAAAGTTATAGAGAGGTAGTAGTCAAATGGATGTTTAGTGCTTTTCAATTTTGTTGTTTCCATATACCGGACACATTGCTATTTGACAAGCAGTAGTACTTGTTTGGCTACCTTTCCTTTGGCCTAAATTCCATGCTCCATGAAAAACCAACAAACATAAGGAGCCATGCTGTAGATTGAGAGTACAAACCCATAATCACCTGCAGCATCCCATGATTTCCTAAATGCAGTGAAAAGATATTTTAAGTCATGAAATTATAATTTTATGTGATATCCTTCACATTCTATTTGCATAGATTGCAGTCCCCAGCTGCCTACAATGCGCTCCTATAATTGAAATGTAAATGTAATTGGAGACTAATGTGGGGTTATCACTGTTGCCATGTTGGTTATTTAGATGTATATATAATATGTATAAATAGCAATTTTGAAGTTAAACATTGCTGGCAGGTCCCAATGTTAAGGAAGAGGTAGCCTTAAGGATAGAATAAGAAATAAGTCAAATACACAATATACTTAGGAACCTCGAAATATTACTTATGATATACAGTGAATATATTCTGTGTAGTACATTATCCAATGACCGAGACTTAAAACATAATCTTGTGTACCACACATCATAAAATATTCCCCTAGTGTTATGCTAACCAGCTGCTGCACATGAATCCTCAGGAATCTTGACTTTCACCGAGGAAACTCCACTGTATAAGTTGAAGAACTGTGATTATTGTTTTTAGTAATAAATCCATCAGTTAATGATGTAAACCATGATTTTCCTTAGTAATTCTTTTCATGTTTGCCATTAAATATGTTAGCTTTTGTGAAGCTTTTTCTTTCAGTGTGCCTGTCTTGAAGGTCATGATTTCTGAAACTCAAGAAAAAAAAAACCCAGAAAGATATTTGATCAGATATTAATGTAAATCTTACTTTTGTGAAAAAAGCCATTAATTGATAGCTTATTTGCTGCTCATTAATTTATTTGGAATCTAGATTTGCTCTCTAATTTTTATTAACTTGTATGCTTGCTTTGGATTTTATTTGAATGAACAAAGTGTGACTATGAACTTCTAAAACTGAAATACTACACAAATACAGAATGGCAGAGACTATAGCCCCTACTGGCAAAGAAAATCTTTTCAAGTTCCAGATGTTAATATCAATTAGTATTCTAAGATAACATCACTGATTTCAAATGTGAACTTTTCCACAGATTGGTGGGTCCTTTTTAAGCTATAAATTTACACTATTTTTCAAGCATTTCTGACTTCTGTTATATCTATTTATCAAATGCTATTTCTGTGAAATGGGCAGAAAGAAAAAATTTGTCTTCATTAAACATACAGAGAAACTGAAGACTACTGAGGTAAATAAGTAGCTAGCAACTCTACCTAATCCAACTAGTTCAACGAAGGTCTTCCCGCCTCACCTTCTTGATCGCTCAGCAAGTAATAGAGTGCCCAGAGCGCACCTGCCGTTTCCCCGACTGTCAGATAGGAACAACTGAGTGAAGAGAGCCAGAGCTAGAGACGCTCTCTCCCCACCTCCCTATTCCTGTCCACTACTGCTCGTATGTCGCCTAGGAAATTAATTTCCTCTACTTTTCTGAGCTCTTTATTACTTTTATTACTCTATAATCTTACTGTAGAGCTCATCACAGATCCTGACAATGGAGAATATTAAAAGTCCTTACTACATGATAATAGTTTATAATCCCAATCTTTTCCTTCCAGACTTAAATACTGACTTCAATTACAGCCAGTGCCACTGTGATTAATATCTTTTAATATTTTTCATGTGCTTAATATTTTTAAAGCACTTCCATGTTATTTAGTGAATGGCCAAACAGTCCCATGAAGGATAGCATTATCGGTATCTGTAGGTTCTATAAATTCTCTTAATTGGGGAAGTTCGCCAAGAGGAAGTGGCACGTTTGTAAAGAAGCACAGTCTGTCTGACCCCAGAGAGGAGAGTACTATCACGGGAAAGTTAAGGACCGCATGCAGAAAGCTCCCTTGCTTCTCATTGTGACAGAGACACAACACCCATTTCCTAAGTCTTCTTTCATCTTTAACCCTGTCTTTAAAAACCTTTTCTTTTGTTTCCATATTTAATTCACAAAGTCTCCAGGGTCCCTCTCAGGCAGGCATGTGAAGACCGGGTCATGCAGTAATGGAAGAGGAAGAGATGTTCTTCTGGGCTTCTCTGTGCCTGGGACTCTATTAAAGACAGCTCTTCCAGGCTTTGTTCATTTCTTTGTAGGAAGTGAGGGAGGTGCAGTGTTCTTATCATTGAGGGAAGGAGCCTTCAAGGGTGAGAAGGACGAGCAGGACAGTCGAGGTCCGGCTGACTTCAGGGTTCATGCTTGTCTCTGACGTGAGGCCAAATCCTGAGCACAGGGTAAGCACCGAGTGACAGTGGACCTTTCTCTCCAGTGGCGGAGTCTTTTACTTGGAGATGAGATTCCACTCGCCCTGCAGTTAGTAAATTAACTTTATAAATGATTGCAGTTCGACCTGAAGCTAAATGTACGATGTTCCCTACAGGACTAGGGATGTCATAATGAGTGAGGGTTTATCACCATCCTAGCCTGAGATGACTTTTAAGACTTTACAAAAGTAAAAATTCAGATCTAGAAAAATCTAAAATGCACCCCTAAAACACACAAGAATGCTTTCCTTACATGTGTAATAGAAATAATCTTTAGAATTTTAACAGCAGCAACGTATTTCCTTGTCAAAACTTCCTGATAATTGAATTTGAGGGAATGGGTATTATTTTATTGAATAATTGATTAAACAGCATAAAGATCAATTTGAATAAACAAAGAAAGAGTCCAGCTTTTCACCTTTTTAAGAAAGTGTTTTTCCTTCTGGTACTTAATCTAGTTTTAATTTCCACTCAGGTATGTTGTTTCATGGACATGCCATTTATAGCATTTAAGATCATTTGGCATTTCATTAGTATATTTTAAATCTTTTCCAAACACTCTGATTTGATACCAACATTTGCTTAATTTTCTTTTGGATCCTGCTGTACTTTTTATCTTCAGTGGTCCCCACAGTTGCTTGAATTAAATGTTTGTTCCAAATCCTTAGCACCAGGGAACTTGAGAAAGCTAATAGAGCTGGGTCTTGGGGGATGGGGTTAGGCTCCCTGCTTGCTGCTGATTGGCTGCTGCCCGGTAACGCATCAAGGGCAGATGCACCAGCGTTCTGCATATTAACAGGTTGCTGTACAACTGTAGCTATGTATGTGTAGTGTTCTCAGTTTTGTTCTTAAAGCTCTAGATCCCTGAGATGCCAGCAAATGCCCTGTACTTTCTAAGACTCTATTAATAGTGTTTTATTAATTTAAATTATGTAACAGTTTGAGACATTGCATACTTAGTATGAAATTGGCATTTATAGGCATCTTTCTGATAACATCTGACAATTGTGGTTTTTTGCAGTTTGCAGGTGCTGTCAATACGATCCCCATGAATTTCAGGGGTCCACTCTACATGCTTCATAGTATTGTGAGTATTGAATTAGTTAGTTTCTTAAAACATAAGAGGAACCCTTAGTACAAGGAAAAACTCTGTATACTGTTCTATTAATAAAAATAACCCATGACACTGAACACACAGTGATAGAATAAAAACATGAAATCAGAAAACTCTTTAGTAGAAAATCTGACACTAGAATACTTTATACAATTAAAAATATTTTTTAGACAATATTTCATGTCTGCATCTTGTACATTGCATGAAGGTAACAATATACAATGTATTAATTATTGTTTCTGTCCTGCTAGCCTGTTTTGAAACTGTTTTATTTTTATGTTTTTCTTTCTCTTTTTAAAATAAAAAATAAAAATAGATAAGCTTTATAGTCATCTTAATAGAATTTCAATGTTTGATCTATTCATATCATTTATTATGTCAGTGTATATTAATGACTTTGCATTTTAATATTACATGTGATCTTGTATTAAATCATTTCAAGATATCTTTCTAAATTATTTTTTGTCTAAAATAGCCAGAATTTGAAACAGGAGACAAAATTTATCAATATATCATATACTGGAAATATCTTTTTGTAATAAAATAAATATCTTTGTTATCTTAAAATGATATCATCAAATACTCTTATTAAAAGAACTCAGCTTTCAAATCCATCACACAAACTAAGAAGCATAAGCACAGTACAATAAATAACATGAATATAACAATATTAAAAGTATGGTATTTCCTAATGATCTAGCAGTTGTACTCTTTGAATTTTCTCTAAAGGAAGTAAAGGATGTTAAGCCAATATAATGTGAAATCCTGAGAGATGCTGACAGTGGTCTAACCCAGCATTGGTCAAACTCAGAAGTAACCAATATGGCTTTGCCTGGGCATGGATACTTCAGAGTAGACAAATGAAGCATAGGTTATCCAAACAGCGGGATACTTTTTGCTACAAATGGAATTTAAATCATCAAAACCACGAATAAAAGATCAATGCATTTTATTTCTGCAAGATGTTTACAATAGGGGAAGTTGTGCCTATGTGAGGAAAGAAGACATATGGGAAATCTTTGCATCTTTTCAAATTTTCTGTGAGTCTAAAACTGCTCAACAGTATCTACATATAATGCATGCCTGAGAAATATCCATTTCTAAATATTTAACTATTATGAACTGTATAAGTGAGCAGCACTGATGCTTCGGATAAGAAATATTTTCAAATAACTAAAGAATTATTTTTCAAAGTCATTGATATTAACTCCAGAACTCAGCCTTCTAAAATCAAACTACAATACATCTCTGTCTTGCAGCTATTTACACACATGCATATGCATACATCACACATATTTGTATATATGTATACATGCTTGTGCCACATTTAAGACATTCATACATATAAATTCAAAAGCTTACTGAATAGTTTAACAAAATATTAGAGATTAGTAATACATTCAGATAATTATTGATTGTACAATATGTGTAAAATATTCTTTCAGGCATTGGGACAAAGTTATGAGCAGATATTCAAAATTTGGTTGCAAAAGCAATATAATGTAGAAGGTGTGTAATAAAGGAAGAGGAATGGTCTTTATTTTTTATTTATTTATTTATTTATTTATTTATTTTTTTTTTTATTTTTGGTACTGGGGATTGAACTCATGACTTGGCACTTACCAGGCAAGTGCTTGAGCCACTGAGCTAAATCCCCAGCAAGAAGAGGAATGGTCTTTAACAGTAATTAAAAGGTGAAGTATCCCAAACTTTCTTGAGCCTTCATTTCAGAATACTTGGTGAAGATGGTTTTTACATGATATAAAGAGATGCATTTCAGCAATTCTCTCCTCTGTCTAGGAACTCACCTCTGTTGCACATTGAGGCAATCTCAATTCTCTCTTATTTTTTATGCCACTTCCACATCATTATCATATAACTTAGAATGCACCCATGGCTTTGTTCATGGAATGGTGTGCTTCATTTGTAAATGACATTGTCAAGCCTATTATTGCAGCTGTTTGCTGAATGTCGGAAAGCTGTCAGACTCAGCAGAGTCAAACTGTTTGCAGCAAGCTACAAATGCAACATACTCATAAATGATTAAAAGCACTTCATAAGTGGTCCTTACCAGGGAAATGGAAATGTTGCCAGACTGAGTCTTCATCTGTGTCTCGCACCTGGGATAAAGCAAAAGGCAATTGCTTTATCCCCCAGCTAGGGGAAAGTTGTCTCGCGAAAGGAAGGGAAGATATATAAGAAGAACCTTGCATGTGAAACGCAATGTTATCACATCAAGTGTGTTTTTTCCTGAGCTTTATTTCTCATTATATAAACTCCTGTTTCATAGTTTTGATGACATCCTTAAATAAAACATTAATAATCTGAAAATCAATAAAAACAAGGTAACAACAGAAACCATAGACAAACATTCTCCTGCATACAATCTGAATTTATTTGAAAGGAGTTTAGCAACTTAGATATATATGTTCTTTATTGGTAAAGTATCTAATAGCATTGAAGTGGCTATGACATGTGTTTAGCAAACTTTACACTCAATGTGATTATCAATAATAAGACTTCAGAATCCCATACAGTAATGGAACTCGTTGTTTCCATTTTGTTTGGGGAAACTGATGGCCTTAGAAAAAACCAGTTTCTCTAGATTCTATCTAGTCTACTAGAAACAACTGACAGTTCCTGTTAAACTGATGATCAACCCCCAAAGAAAAGTCTTGATGTAAACCTCACTTATGAAGTAAAATGAGAAAAAGTAGTTTTAGGAGGTGTATTTACTCAGTGATCAGGGGGAAAGATCCAAAGTAAATCATGTGGGTATTCCTTTTCTTTATTAGTTTTGTTCAGATCAAATTTATATATAGTAAAATTCCATCAACTGTAAGGGTAGTGAGTTTGTGGGTTTTACCAAAACGTATCACTACAAAAAAAGACTGAAGTATTTTCCTGAGTTGGAAAATTCTCCACTGTCATTTGCATAACGTTGCTCAGCCTCACCATACGCACTGGTCCCTGTCAATCACTTGTTTCTTCTCACCCCATAGATTTGCCTTTTCTTAGATATTCACACATATCTTCTGGGCTTCTTTCACTCATCCTAATTGTGTTTCATCCAAGTTTCATCCAAATCTCTTCTTACTAGACTAAAATGTCACCTACAGTTTATGAGAGAAGTTGAGTTTCACTCACTGTTTCAGAAGTTTCAGTCTGTGGTCATGCAGCTCCAATACAAAGATATCGTGGTGGACGGTGCTCAACTCAAGCCAGCCCGGAGGCAGAGTTGAGGTGCGGAGTGCCTGAGAAGAACAGGTCAGAGGCCAGGTGTAGTTTGCAAGGTGATGATTCACTCCCACTATCTTCTAATAGCCTATTTATCTATGACCCCATCAGTGGGGAAACTCATTAATGAGTTTAGTGCCTTACAATGTTCCCCATTCTTCTTGAACCAGCCAGGTTGACAAATGAAGATAACTGTACAACTTTGGTGCACATGACAGCAGTACTCTTCTGTTTTCGTATGCTTGCCATATTCTATAATTAACATTCATTCTATTTTACCTTTACAAAGCTCACCAAAAACTGTAGAAATCATATACTGTTTAGTTGTTCATTCCTAAGTAGTGTTTGAAGGTGTATTAGTCCATGTGCTGAGAAGCTTTACATAGTGTCTCATGAGATTCTCTCTACTTTCCATAGTGGGATTTTTTAATGACCACTCAAGTTCATCAATATTAAGGAAAATTATTATCTCCTAACTACACAAACTAATTTTCTTGTTGGAAGTATGTAAACATAATTGGGTTGATCATCTGCCAAAGGTTACATTGAGCTAACTGAAATAGAAGATGAAGTTTGAGTTGGATGACAGCAATGTACAATACTTACTTAGAAAATGTATAAAAACTGCTTCAACAGAAGACTGTGCAGTATCTAAAATACAAAGTCTAAAATATCTAATTATAGAGGAGGCTTTTACTGTTTTGCATTTCACAGTGTGGGAATCAGTAGGCAAGTTTAAAAAGACATCTAATTCCTGAGTGTAAACAAGTAATTCTGTCCAGTGGGGGTCTAACTTACCTGCCCGTCACATCCTAGAGATTCCAGGATTGCTCCAGTTTTCATGTTTGTTTCAATGTTCCTCATTTATAAACATGACTATTCTTTAAACTAGCTTTTCAAATGTCCATATCATCATTTTACTAGTTCTCTCAGCTTTGAGGAAAGATAAGTCTGAATCCTTTACTGTTTTTATATCTATACAAGATTTGTGGTTTTTATATTTTCAAAGACATTATCTTTCAATGGAATGAATTAAATTCTGGCCTTATACATATAAAATCTGTCCTTTTTCCAGTATACTATGATTAGCTCCTATATTGCTATGATATTTTGCTGTGTCATTATCAATTCCCTTTGCACTTCAAAAATGTGTTTACGATTTGAACTCTATTACACCAAGGGTATAACAATCTCCCAAGATTGATTTGTCTTTTCCAAAACAGACCAGTCTTATGAATGGCATGGGTTTTAGTGGACATTTATAGCTTTATTTCATAACAATAGGATTTCTCAAGGTGTAGCATTAATAGGAAGCCTATAACCTTGAAGGAGATGAGGTCAGATGAGAGCATCTCCTATAAGACATGGATCTGAGGCCTTGCTAAACCTTGACTTTTTGAGCTGCCAGCATTTCAAGGAGCATATTACTGGAATCATTTTCCGCTGAAAGAATTCAGAGAAAAACATGTATACCATTTTTCTGCTCTATTATCCATAGAAGGGAGACCTGTACTTGATTCTCACAGCAAACACTTTATGAGAAGAGATTAAATGTCTTTGTGTCTTGGAATTACACTTGAAGTCAAAATGTTATTAGGGAACTTGATATCATCTTATACCATTTTATGTCACAAGCCCTTCTTTAAATCTTTTGCAGGTGATTACCTTTGCTGTATTTATCTGCAGTGAATGAACATCGCTATCACTAGAAAGCTCAAAAATTCTATCTGAAAAGTATCTTATATTAAGTGATATCTTATGAATTTAAAGTGTTTACTATTTACTAAGAACTTATTTTGGGCTAAGCACTCTACTGATCAAATAATTATCTTGTGCTCACTTTGGCAGCACATATACAAATATTTATCCCACAATTCTTACAACTTTTAGGTGGTATATTCTCATATTATAGTGATGTACACTGGTGCTTGGAGATAATTAACTTAACGATGCAAAACTTTGCCTTTCTTAAATGTTAAAATTGGGATTCAAACCCTGTGATACAAGATCTAAATCTGTCTTCCACTTTCATTTTCCTCTTAAAATCATATTTCAACTCAAATTCTTCTTCCTG
>PVJX010042240.1:0-14302 GCA_004027295.1 Dolichotis patagonum
AAAAAAAAAAAATCTACACCAAGCCATGTAATAGTCAAGATCTGTCTTGGTTACTTTTCTCTCATTGCTGAGACAAAATGCCCAACACCCAGATTAAGGAAGGAAAGGTTTATTCAGCTCACAGTTAGTGAATGTTTCAATCCATAATCAACTGGCTCCAAGTTGGATGGCACATGGGTAACAGTTCAAGGCAGCAGAAGACAGCAAAAACAGCAAGAGCAAAAGGGAGGATGACAAGCCTCTTCTCATGCCTTATATTGTAAGCAGGCTACCACCTCCCCAGAGTGGGTGTGGCACTTACATCACCTCTGTGTCCTTGTCTTACATGCACAGGCTTAGAAGTTTAAAAAGTAAGAATCCTGGTTCTCTGCTGAGTAACTTAAACTTCTAAAATTCCCAAGTTGACACAATGTATCAACTATTATAAGATCCTAAAAATTCAAAACAAGAAGAGAATTATTAAATGCAGTTAAAGAAAAGAAACAAATTACCTATAAAGGAAATATCATCAGAATCACAGAAGATTTCTCAAAACAAACCACATCAAGGAGAGCTTGAAGTGAGGTATTTCAAGGCCTAAAAGAAAATCAACCTTCAACCCAAATTGATGTACCCCACAAAACTATCTTTCAAAATTGATGAAGAAATAAAATAGTTCCATGGCAAAGAACACATGAGGAAATTCATGAACACTAAACCAGCACTCCAGAATGTTCTGAAAGACATTTTAGAAAGAGATAATGAGGACTACAGTGGTCCTCAACAGAATGAATCCACCAGGCAAGGCAAGCAATGAAACAGAAGGAAAAAAGGGGATCCAGCAACAGGAAAATAACATGACAAAGATAAATCAATATATATCAATTGTTGCCATAACTGTAATTCACCAATTGAAAGACACAGACTTCCAGGATGGATTAAGAAACAAGATCCAGGGCCGGGGATTTAGCTCAGTGGCATAGCACCTGCCTGGCAAGTGCAAGGTCCTGAGCTCAATTCCCTGTTAAAAAAATAAATAAATAAAAATAAAATAAAATCAAGATCCAAACCAGATGTGGTGGTGCATTCCTCTAATCCCAGCACTCTGGAGCCTAAGGCAGGAGGGTCACTGCAAGTTCGAGGTCAACTTGAGCTACAAAGTGAGTTAAAGGCCAGCCTGAATTGCATAGTGAAACCCTATCTCAAAACAAACAAACAAAAACCCAGCAAGATCCATCAATGTGCTGCATATAAGAAACACATTTAATTCAAAAATAAATTCATAGACTGAAAGTCAAAGGATGGAGAACAATACTCCATGCAGCAGGAACCTGGAAAAAAGCAGGGGTAGCTATTCTATTTGTAGACAAAGTGGATTTCAACCCAAGACTGATAAAGAGAGGCAAAGAAGGTCACTACATCCTGGTAAAGGGAACAATGTCTGAGGAAGAGATAACAATTATAAACATATATGCACCAAATGCCAGTGCACCCAACTATACAAAACAAATATTAATGGATATGAAGAATCAAATAAGCACCAATACAATTTTAATGGGAGATTTCAGTACCCCACTATCACAAGTAAACAGATCAATTTAACAAAAAATCAACAATGAAAAATTAGAATGAATCAAATTTTTGAACAAATGGACTTAGTAGATTTCTACAAGGTATTCCACCTACACAACATCAGATAACAGTCTTCTCTGCTGCGTATGGAATGTTCTCCAAGACAGACCACAGAACATGTTTAAGTAAGTGCACTACAAAAGTACATTATGGGGCCGTAGTGCAATTAAAATTGGAAATCAATGGCAAATGAACCCATAAGAACTTCATAAACACTTGGAAATTAAATAGCATCCTCTTGAACAACCAATGGGTTGCATAGAATTGGAGAAATTAGACAGTTTCTACAATTAAATGGTAATGCCAATACAACATACCGGAACATATGGGACACAATGAAAGCAGTCCTGCAAGGGAAATTTGTAGTGAATTCCCATATCAGGAAAACAGAATGAGCCTAAACAAACAACTTAATGTTGAATCTCAAACTTCTGGAAAAAGAAGAGCAAGTAGAGGGAGGAAATTATAGAGCTCAGAGCAGAAATTAATGCACTGGAGACTAAGGAAACTATACAAAGTATTAATGAACCAAACTTCTTTGAATGATTAAATAAAATTGACAAATTCTTAGCCAACTTTATCAAAAAAGGAAAGAAAAGACTCAAATCCATGCAACTAAGAACAAAAAGGGTGAAATCACAACAGATCCTGCAGAAATCCAGAAAATCATTAATACCTACTTCAAGAACCTGTATTCTAATAAGATGGAAAATGCAGAAGAAATGGACAGATTCCTAGATACACATGAAATACCAAAGCTGAATAAAGAAGATATAAAAATTCTAAATAAACCAATATCAGTTAATTAAAATGTAATTAAAACCCTACTAACAAAGAAAAGCCCAGGTCCTGACAGATTCAACTGCTAAATTCTACAGGAAATTTAGAGACTCAATGTCTCCATTTTCAGACTCTTTAATGAAATACAAGTTCATTCATGGAAACAAGCATTACCCTAATACCAAACCAGAGAAGGATCCAACCAAAAAAGAGAGCTACAGGCCAATCTCCCTAATGAATATAGATGTAAAAATCCTCAATAAGATTCTGACAAATGGAATGCAGCAAATCATCAAGAAGATTATACACAATGACTAAGTAGGATTCATCCCAGGGATACAAGATTGATTCAAACTATGCAAATCAATAAATGTAATATGCCATATTAACAAAGCCAAGGACACAAACCAAAGGATCATCTCAATAGATGCAGAAAAAGCATTCGACAAAGTACAACATCCATTCATGATAAAAAAAAAACTCTGCAGAAAATTGGAATAGATGGTCTTTATCTCAATCTGATAAAAATGCTATGACAGACCAACATCCAACATCATATTAAATGAGCAAACACTCTAAAATCAGAAAAAAAAACCTTCTTTCCTTTTTTGATAAACATAGTTCTGTACATATTAGCCATAGCACATATTAGCCATAGCAATTAGACAAGAGAAAGAAATAAAAGAAACAAGGTAGGAAAAGAAGAAGTTAAATTATTATTTTTTGCAAATGACATGATACTGTATATAAAAGACCCCAAAAACTCCAGCAAAAGACTTCTAGATTTAATAACTAAATTCAGTAATATAGCTGGGCACAAAGTCAATACTTAAAAATCAATAGCTTTTCTGTACATAAATAACTGAGGGAGAAATTAGGGAAACAACATCTTCACAATATTATCCAAACAAACAAACAAAAAACCCTGAAATACTTAGGAATCAATCTAATGAAGAAAGTAAAAGACCTCTATACTGAAAACTACGGTATTCTGAAAAAGGAGATTGAAGAGAATACCAGAAAATAGAAAGATATCTCTTGTTCTCGGGTAGGAAAAACCAACATAACAGAAATGGCCATACTCCTAGAATTATTATGACGATTTAATGCAATCCCGGTCAAAATTCCAACAGCATATCTCACAGAATTGGAGAAAACAATCCTAAAATTCATTTGGAACCAGAAGAAAGCTAGAATAGCAAAGGCGATCCTAGGCAACAAAAGCAAAGCAGGGGTCATCACAATCCCTGACTTGAAACTGTTCTAGGAAACTACTGTGATAAAAACAGCATGGTACTGGCAAAACAAATAGACTCAAGAATCAATGTAACAGATTAGAAGATTCAGAAACAACTCCAGACATACTCAGACACCTTTTTTTTTTTTTTTCTTGTGCTACCGGGGATCAAACTCATGACCTCGCACTTGCCAGGCAGGCACTTATGCCACTGAGCTGAACCCCCAGCCCTACTCAGACACTTTTTGACAAAGGAGCCAAACACCTGGAAGAAAGATAGCCTCTTTAATAAATGGTACTGGAAAAACGGGTTTTCCAGCTGCCAAAGACTAAAACTAGACCAATATCTTTCATGGTGTACTAAATATATTGTACATAAGTATATCTAAAATTGAAACAAACCAAAGATTTAAACATTAAAACACAAACAATAAATCTGCTGGAAGATAAAATAGGTAGAACTCTTGAGGACTAAGGCTAAGGCTTTATGAACAAAAACCCAATTGCACAGAAACTATCACAAAGAATCAACAACTGGGATCTCACCTTGTTAAAAAAACACTTTTGCACAGCAAGAGAAACCATCGACAGAGTGAAGATGCAAACCACAGTGTGGGAAAACATTTTTGCCAGTTGTTTCTCAAAGGACTAATATCTAGAATACATAACAAACAAAAATTAGACCCTCAAAATTTAAAGACCCAATCAAAAAATGGGCATCTGAGATGAATAGATACTTCTTAGATGAAGAAGTAGAAACAACAATTAAAGTTTATGAAAAATGTTCAACCTCACTGGTCATTCAAGATATGCAAATTAAAACAACACTGAGATTCCATCTCAGTGCCCAGAAAGAATGGCTATTATCAGTAAATTAAGCGACAACAAAGCTGGAGGGACTATGGGGAAAAAGGAACCCTTCTCCACTGTTGGTGGGAGTGGAAATGGAAGTCAGTGTACAGATTCCTCAAACTACTAGAACTAGAGATCCTTTTTGACCCAGCTATTCCCTTTCTTGTTATCTTCCTGACAGAATTAAAAGCATCATTCCACAGCGATGTATGTACATGCATGTTTGTAGCAGCACAGTTTGTAACAGCTAAATCTTGAAAACAGCCCAAATGTCCATCAGTCAATGAATGGATAAAGAAGATGTGGTTCTTTTATATAACAGAGTAGCACTACTGTGCCATAAAGAGGGATAATCTTGAGACATTTCCAGGTAAACAGATGCACCTTGAGAACATACTCTTAAGTGAAATAAATTGGACCCACGTGTGTAAGTGCCACATAATTTCTCTGGTGTGAGAAACCAAAAGTGTAAATAAAGACCAAAATGTATAATAGATGTTGTGAAACAGAAAGACAATGCTCAAACGGGAAGGGGAACTAGGGAGGGAGGAGGGGAAAGGAAGGAAGGGAAAAGAAAAAAATGAGAAAAGAAGGAAAAAAGAGCTTTTGTAAATAGTGAGGTGAAGGGGAGTTGAAGGAAGGGTAGGAGAATGGGGGAAAAAAGAATCAAGATTTATCATGTACAGGCACAAATTCCCTATGATGAATGTGATCAATGTGATACCTAAAATGTACCAATAAACTGAAAAAAACAAATACACCAGAATGAAACAATAACTAAGGATAAATAAATTAAATATATTAAATTAAATAATGAAATAAATAAAATAAATAAATTAAAAATATCTCAACAAGAAGGGCTTTTCTAGGTCATAAATTTGACTATAAAAATTAAAGCTTGTCTATACAAGAAAAAAAGTAGAAACAAAAAACAAGTGATCAGCCATTTATTATTTATTTTGTGGGACTGGGATGGAACCTAGAGCTTTATACATGCTAAATAAGTGTTCTTTCACTGGGCTATCCTTCCATCTTTAAGCTACTTTTAAAGCTATTTTTCTTTAAACGTGTAGATTGAGCTAGCTGTGGTGGTGCATTCCCATAACCCCAGCACTGGGGAAGCTGAGACAGACAGATTGCTGTGTTCAAAGCCAGCCTGGGCTGCATAGTGAGCTCAAGGCCAGCCTGAACTAGATCTCAAAGCACCACAAAAAAGTGGAGAAAGTATAAAACCTATGCTATCAAATTAACTGTTACCAATCAGAAGGAAAAGGACCTGACCAAGAAAAGGCAGAGAACAAGAACTGGAAGTTCCAAATAAATAGAAACAGCCAGTAGGCGATGTACATGGTTTTGAAGATACTCGGCTTCCCTCATTACTTGGTTAAAGGTCTCTGTGCTTTCTCTGCCTTTGCCTCAAACCCTCTTCTTGCCACTCAATGCCTTCAGCCCAGTGTCACCAAAGATCCCAAGAGCTATAAATACCTTAAAAGGCTTGGGCTGCAGAATAGCTCAGGTGGGAAGGGTAACCGGGGTAAGCATTCCAGGAGCAGGACTGCTGTCCACAGTGGTTAGATCAGACTGGGGTCAACACAACTTGTCAACAGGTTAAAGATTCTGATCAGAAGCCAGTGATCAGATTTGTGATTTGAAAAGAGCCCTCTGGCTTCTGGGGGCAGATGGTGATGGAGAAACCATGCTGGACATGATGCAATGGTCCTGGCTAATGATGACACGGCTTAGACTAGAGCCGTGGTAATGGGGATAGGTAATAGTAGATGAATCAGAAAGTGTTTTAGAGAATGAATCTTGGGACTTCTGAAGCTTGAGTCAGGATGGAGGAAGAGGGCATTGTTGAGGATAACGTTTCACCTTCTGGCTTATGATTGGCTAGACTAATAATATTTTGATCTGATTTCTGTTGCTGTTATAAAATACTTGAGACTAGGTAGTTTATAAAGAGTAGAAGTTTATTTAACTCATGCTTCTGGAGGAAGAGAAATCCAAGAGCATGGCTTGGGCATTTGGTAAAGGTTGCTATTTTGTTTTTGTTTTCAGTACTGGCAACTAAATCCAGGGTCTTTGGTCTGAGCTACATCCCTAGCCCCTCTTTTTTACTTTTTTTTTTTTTGTCTTATTTTTAGACAAGGTCTCACTATACAGTTCAGGTTGGCCTTGAGCTCACTTTGCAGCCCAGATTGGTCTCAAACTTGCAATGATCCTCCTGCTTCAGCCTCCTGAATGCTGGGATCACAGGCATGCACCATCATGCCCAGCTTCTCTTTTTTATTGATTGATTAATTTTTTTATTTTAAAGAGGATAAAGCCAAGGAAAACAGAATAAAACCAATAAAAACAAACCAGTATAAGTCATACAGGACTTCAAAAAAATATGAAATCATAGTAGTTACCATAATACCTCTTGTTGTCTTCAAAATAGCTGCAGATACCTTCAGACATAGCAAAAATGAAACGAACAGAACAGAATAGAATAAAAACAAAACAGTGAATGTAATAAAGGACTTCAAAACAAGACAATAGTAAATCCAAAATGGCTACCATAATATACCTTGCTATCTTTGAAACAGTTGCCCATTCCATCGGATATAATAAAATCAAACAAAACAAAACAGAATAAAACTCAACTCAACAAAACAATGAAAATGATGCAGGACGTCAAAACAAAACAATAGGGAATTAGCAATGGTTACCACTCTCTGAAGGAGAGCCCCCCCCCCCAGATGCCACACTGCATACTGCTATCCTCTGAATAGATGATGAGACCATCGGCCCTAGATCTGCAAGGTCCATGAGACACCTCAAGCATCAAATTATATTTCACCTCAATAGCTATTATCGCAGCCTGTGTTTCTCTGGATCAACCAGTCGCTTAGCGGGGGGGTGAGGAGGTGTTGGTTCTTCTTGTTTGCCAACCTGCACACCGGAAGGGGCTGGGGTCTGGCTCTCCCAAAGCCACTGGTGGCCTGCACATGGCGCTGGTTCTCAGGGAGGGCTTGCTTCTTGGTGAATCCTTGTCCTCTCCTCCTGCAGTCCACAAATGGTGCTGACTCATAGGGTAAGATTGGGGTCTGGCTGTCCCCTCACTGGTGGCAGCCTGTACATGGCACTGGTTCACCCTGTTTTTTATTTTTAAATTTTAAGTTAGCCTCACTATGTTGCTAAATTGTTTAGGCTGGCCTTGAAGTTATGATCTTCTTGTTTCCGACTCAGAATGCTAGGATTATAGACGTGTGCTGCCATTCCCAGCTTCTGATTTTTTTGTTGAGTCATGACATGGCAAAGGCACACAAGCTAAGACAGAGCAAGCTATTAGCTCTGGTTTCTTTTCCTTTTCTTAGAAAGCATGACTATGCCATCCCAGGGATACCATGATCTAATGGCATCTAATCCATTAATTGTACCTCATTTGCATCTAATCCATTAATTGTACCTCATTTTTTTTTTTTTTTTTTTTTTTGGTACCGGGGATTGAACTCACAACCTCGCTCCTGCAGGGCAGGCGCTTAAGCCACTGAGCTAAATCCCAGCCCAATTGTACCGCATTTAATACTAAGAACTTGCCAAAGGACCCATCTCCACATGACATTAACAGAAATTTGGGGGTCAGGTTTCCAACATATGAACTTTGGAGGGATGCAGTCAAACCATAGCACTTGGTTTTGTCAGTCAGTAGGAAAGGCCGGCCAGAAGAGGATTGGTATGGCAGATCATGAAGGTTAGCTTGGTCTGAGGGGCTACAGAGGCCCTGGAAACATCCAGGTGGGGTCATGGGGCAGAAGTTAGATGTACAGAGTTAAAGCTCCAAGGTGAGCTCTGTGTGGTGGGTGTAACAAGGAAGTCATCCATGTAGACACTGTGTGGCTGGGATCAACTGGAATGAGTGTGAGAGAGAGGAGAAGAGGGCCAGGACCCAACCTTGAGGAACCCTGACATTTAATCACCATGTACAGGAGGATGAGCCTACAAAGGGACTGGAAGAGGGGGTGCAGAAGGAGGGCGGCTCAACAGTGCTGAAAGACAGAAAGTCCAGATTAGACCTTGACATCAGAGGTGACCTTGAGGCAGGGCTTCTCAGCCTCAGCATTACTGACATTTGGGCTGATAACAGTGTTGTGGGTGACTGGCCTGTGCTTTGTGGGATCGCATTCTTGGCTTGCCTTTTCTTTCTTTCTTTCTTTCTTTCTTTCTTTCTTTCTTTCTTTCTTTCTTTCTTTCTTTCTTTCTTTCTTTTGCTTTCTTTCTTCCTTCCTTCCTTCCTTCCTTCCTTCCTTCCTTCCTTTCTCTCTCTCTCTCTCTCTCTCTCTCTCTTTCTTTCCTTTCTTTCTTATCCACCTCTTCTTTTTGGTGCTAGGAACCGAGCCCAGGGATGTTCTACCACTGACCTACATTCCTGGTGCCCCTGCTTTTTTATTTTTTTATTTTTTTGAGACAGGGTCCTGCCAAGCAGCTGGGATCATAAGAATGTGCTACCACCTTTTACTTAATGGAAGCTACAATGCTCCACAGTTGTGACAATCAAAATTGTTTCCAGACATTGCCTGATGACTCTTGGAGTACGCTTGGAACACTCTGGCAGTGTGTTTCGGGGAGGTACGTAGTCTGGATCTTAAATGTCTCCTAAAGATCTGTGTGTTAAAGGCCTGATCCTCAGAGTGACGCTATTGGAAGGTGGTGGAAGATTTGAGAGGTGGGCCTTGTTGGAAGGCCTGAGGTCCTTGGAATATGCCTGTAAAGGGTGCTGTGGGACACCGATCTCTTTCCTCTCTCTCTTTTGCTCTGTGGCCATGAGGTGAGTGGTTTTGCTTTGCCATGTGCCCTAACCATGATGTGCCACCTTTATCAGAGGTCGAAGCAAGGGGGCCAATCACTCGTGGACTGGGGTGCTCAAAACTGTGAGACAAGATAAACTTCACCAGGCATGATGGTGGCATGCCTGTAATCCCAGCACTAAAGAGGCTGAAGCAGGAGGATTGTCTGAGTTCAAGGCTAGCCTGTGCTACGGAGTGGGTTCAAAGCTGGTCTGAATTACATAATGAGACCTTCTCTCAAAAAATCAACCTCCCCAAAAAAGTTTTTCTCTTTATACTTTAATTAGCTCAGATATTTTATAGGAAAGATGACCAGCACAAAGAATCAGTACCAAGAAGCAGAGTAGTTTTTGCTGTTATTATAACTTGATTAGATGAAGAAGACATATAAAACCATGTTGATACTTTTAGATGTTTGCTTGTGGATAAGGAAAGAGAAACAGGGTAGTGCCATTGTGGGTGGTGCAAGGGAGAATTACTTTATTATTTTTTTTAAGCGAGGAAAACTTGAGCCAGGTGTTATGGCACGTATCTATAATCCCAGCACTCTGGAAGACTGAGGCAGAAGGATTTCAAATTCAAGCCAGAGCAACTTAGCAATGCAGTAAGAGCCTGTCTCAAAATAAAAAAAAACCAGGCATGGTGACACACACCTGCCATCTCAGAATTTGGGAGGCTAAGGCAGGAGGATCACATGTTTTAGCCTGGGCTACATAGTCAGTTCAAGGTCAGCTTGAACTATATTACAAGACTCTGTCTTTAATCTCCCTTGCAAATTAATAAATAAAAAAATAGCACTGAGAAGGTCCTTGTTTTAATCCCCAGTATGGAAAGAAAGAAAGAAAGAAAGAACGAACTTTGAAATGTATAAATATTGATGTATTAATGACTTGTCCAACTTTGGGATTTTTTTTCTTTTTTTGGTACTCAGGCTTGAATCCAAGGGTGCTATATCCCATGGAGCTATATCCCCAACCACTTTTACTTTTAATTTTGAGACAGAGTCTCATTAAATTGCCCAGGTTGGGCTCAAACTCATGATCTTCATTGTTTCAGCCTTCTTAGTACTAGGATTACAGGAGGGCACCATCATACCTCCCCTACTTTTCTTATTTAATGCTATATCCTAGCTATGTTTTCATTATAATACATAAAACTTTGTTATTTCATAGCAGCAAAATATTCCATTTTGTGGATATATCATAGCTTGTGTTATCAGTTTCTGTCTTAGTTACTTTTTACTCATCGCTGAGACAAAATACCTGATGCCCAAAGTTGGGAAAGGAAAGGTTTATTTCTTACAGTTTTTGGAGGTTTCAGTCCATACTCAGTTGGCTCCAAGGCAGGGTGGCATGGTGGGGCTGCAGTTCATGGCAGCTGCAAACAGCAAGCCGAAACTGGCAAGAGAGAGACAACTTCTTCTTGCCATTACATCACATCCTGGCTCCACCCCCTGGGAGGGTGTAGCACTGACACCACCAATCCAAGCGCTAGACAATGAACCAATCACAAATGCACAACGCAATACATGAGGCCTGGGGGCCACCCACATAAACCATGACATTCCACCCCTGGCCCCCAAAGACTCATGTACAACCTTTATACAAAAGACATTTAGTCCATCTCCAAGAGTTGCCAAAGTCCTAACATTTTCAGCTTGCTGAGAAGTCCAAGTCCCAAGTCTCCTCCAATATCTATGGCAAACTCTTAACTGTAACTCCCTGTACAAGTGAAACAAGATTAAACATTTCTGAAAGGCAAAGGCACAAAATAAACATCACCATTCCAAAAGTTACAAATGGGGGAATATAAAGCATTGGGAACAAAGCAAGTCCAACATCCAGCAGGGCAAACATTAAGTCCTAGAGTTCCATGCTCAGCATTTGAAGCAATCTGGTTGCAAGCTCCAAAAGGCTTGGGTGATTCCACTCCCACGGCACTTCCAGGGATTTCAGCTCCTGCAGCTTTTCTCTTAAACCTTCTCTGCTCAGTTTTTGCAGCTTTCCTTGGATGATCCACGTTCTTGGCTTTTCCAAACTTCTGGGATCTCCACTGCACCTTTGGCTTCACACTTATATCTTTACATATTGCCCTCTCAGGGGCACACAGCTTGGCCTCCCAGGCCCTTTGCAATCGAGGTGGAAGCCTTCTTACCCTCAGAATTTGTGCATTTTCCTTGCACCTAAAATCAGCACCATGTGGATGCTGCCAAGGTCTGCTGCCAGTTGGAGCAGTAGCCAGGCTTTTCTCTCTCTTGGTTATAGGGGTCCAGTGCCTGGATTGCTGGGCTCTGTTAACTCGATTGTGAAGAAAAGCTTTTCTATGTTGCCGCCATTCTGGAACCTCATGTGGCTGCCCGTGCCATTCTGGAGCATGGTGCTCTGAAGCTTTCTCATCTGAGAAAATTCTTTCACTTTTACAGTTTGGAGGCTGCAAAGGGTGGAGACCCGCTGCTTCCTGGGATGCCTGATGGCCATCGTTCTTATTTCTCTGTTTCTTCTCAGCAATCCAAGTCTCGGCACTATCTTTACAATCCATAGCTTTACTGGAGTTTTCCTTCTGGCCAAACTCACAGTGTTTTAAATTATCCTGCTGGGCTCTTGTTCTTGATTGGCAACATAAAGCTGGCTAAAAGCCCCCAACAATAGCCATGCCACAGCCTCAACATTTGACTGCCTCGAGATTTCCTTTGCCAGATTAATCAGTCCATTACCCTTAATCTCAGTCTCAGGCAAAGTCTCTGGGCATGAGCAAAATGCAGACAAACTTTCTGCCAAGCCATAACACACATCATAGGGAGTCCAACAACCAATACAGTCCTCCTTCCCAGCAGAAACCTCACAAGCCTGGTCTTTACTATCAGGCTTTCTATCAGCCTTCTGGTCTCCTGAGCTCTGACCAGAATCTCCTCTACAGAACAGCCTCAGCTGCTCCAGCTCTATGTATCTAGGCGACAAGTCCAAACTTTTCCAAACTCTGCTCACAAGCCATTTCCAAAGCCTCTCGAAAAACATGGTCAGGTATAGTCACAGAAATGACCCCACTCTCGGTACCAAATTCTGTCTTAGTTACATTTTACTCATTGCTGAGACAAAATACCTGATGCCCAAAGTTGGGAAAGGAAAGGTTTATTTCTTACAGTTTTTGGAGGTTTCAGTCCATACTCAGTTGGCTCCAAGGCAGGGTGGCATGGTGGGGCCACAGTTCATGGCGGCTGCAAACAGCAAGCCGAAACCAGCAAGAGAGAGACACACCTTCTTCCTGCCATTACATCATATCCTGGCTCCACCCCCTGGGAGGGTGTAGCACTGACACCACCAATCCAAGCACTAGACAATGAACCAATCACAAATGCACAATGCAAATACATGAGGCCTAGGGGCCACCCACATAAACCATGACAGTTTCCTTTTTGATGACCTCATAAGAAAAAATCAACACCACCAACCAATGAACACACATTTTTCTCCATGTAAAGTAGTTGTACTACATAAATTCCCAGAAGGGAGACTGTTGAAGGGATCGATGCATTTATAAGTTTGATGGGCAAGGCCAAATTGCTAATCCTAGGAATTGTATCAATTTGCACAAGACATCAGAAATGTATGCAAAAGCCTGTCTTCACCTCACCAAAGCTAAAAGAAAAATGACAAACTAGGGAAAATATTTGCAATTTACATTACTGAGCTACATAGTGAGTTCAAAGCAGGTCTGGATTACTCAGTGGTACCCTGTCTCAAAACAAAAAAAGCAGGAAGGGGAGAAAAAGTATATTAATGTGCCACTTTTTGTATAGGAACTGGGGGAAATGTGAAATATGAAAATATATTGGTATGACATTTACATAAAAACACTGAGAAAAAAGTAAAAAGTGGTTACTGCACAGAGGTTGGAGTCTGGGGAGAAGAAAAGGGGCTGGCAAATATAGCTGTTTTTTAGTTTTATTCAGTTCATGCCTTTAGTTCCCCTTTGGGCCACTTATGACCCAAGCTATAACAGAGGCAAAATGATTGCCTTTACCACATGAGCTTTTAGAGGAGTTGAGAGTAAGCCATAATAGTGTTCTCATTAGAGAGGGCCGAGAGAGCCATCTGAGGACACACAAAAGGTGTCATCTGTGCAGGATTTGTCCTCACCAGGCACCGTATCGCCCGTACCTTGGTGTTGGACTTTCAGCCTCTGGAACTGAGATCACTGAGTTTCTGTTGCTTGTAAGTCCCCTAGCCTAAGGTACTTTGTTACTGCAACCTATGTGGACTGAGACAGTCATGATGTGCTGTGCAGGTACCTGATGGCTCCAAGTGAAGGTGCTGGGCTGAGGTTTCCTGTATCTGAGAAGTCCTTTGCTGCTCTCCCACATGTTCCCTGAGCTCAAGTCACCAGGGCCTGGATATGGAGAAAGTCAGAATGTAGATCTGGTCAGTGTGTGTACTGTGTGGGCCTAGACTTCACATCAGATTCTGGCCATGTCAAAAGTGATAGCAGTGTCAGGTGTGGTGGCACATGTCTATAATCCCAGCACTAAGGAGACTGAGGCAAGAGGATTACCATGAGTTGGAGGCCAACCTGGGCTACATAGTGAGTTCAGAGGTAGCCTGGACTACATACTGAGAACTTGATTTAAAAAAAAAAGTGGGTGGGCCAGGGATTTAGCTCAGTGGCCTAAGCACATGCCTGGTAAGCACAAAGTCATGAGTTTAATCCTCAGTACCAAAAATTTTTTTTAAAAAGTGGGTTGGAGATCTAGCTCAGTGGCACAGTGCCTACCTGGCAAGCACAAGTTCCTGAGTTCGATTCCCAGTACACACACACACACACACACACACACACACACACACACAAAAGGGATGGCACAAGTTAAGCAAAGAGAAGTACCAGGACTCTTTCCAGAACAATTTAGGTGGGGGAGGGGAAGCCTTGTTTTCTTTTTTCTTTTTTTAAATTTTATTTTAAAAGGGGGTAAAATTAAACACAACAAAACAGAACAGAACGG
>PVJX010042241.1:0-14246 GCA_004027295.1 Dolichotis patagonum
ATGCTGGGGGCAAGGGTGCTCTAGCAGTGTTGCCTTCCCCAGCCCTCACTGGTGGGTGTGTGTGTGTGTGTGTGTGTGTGTTGCAAAGCTGCCCAGGCCTCAGCCTCCAGAGTAGTTGGGGTGACAGGCGTCACTGTCACACCCGGCCAAATGACTCAATCCCATTGTCAAGCCAGACTGGTTGCAGTCCTCCGCTCGGGAGCTCCTTCCAGGCACCTGCCACCCACCGTATCCCCTTTTCCCTGCCTCTCCTGCTTTCTGCTCCTGCCTCATCAGAGCACCTCGTGTGACTCAGTGCCCGCCCCTGGACCGCACCCCCTTAGGTGGACCTTGCGGTGCGCGTGTCTGTGTTACTCACCTTTCTTCTCTCCTGCCGCTGGCACAGGACAGTAATAAATACTGTGGAATGCACAGGCCCAGCCTTGAAGGGTGGCCCCAGTCAGCTGACTGCAGCCTTGGGCAGTCGCCCGTCCAGTCAGAGCAGGTCAGCCCTGGGTGAGAGGGCATCCCAGGCGCGCGTGGGGTGGCTGTGGCTGAAACAGGCCAATGGGGCACAGCCCGTAGGCGGGAGCAGTGTTTTCCATGTGGGACGGGCACTGGGCTGACTCACAAAGCACGAGGGCTCCAGAGGGTGGGTGGGATCAGTATGGAGAAGGAGGGTGCACATGCTCTGGGCACCTCACCTGGCAGGCATGTGGGGACAGCCCCACGCTGCTGCTGGGCCACCCTGTTTGTCTGTCTGCGGATCCTGCGTGCCGGGCGGAGCCTGTCTGCTGGACCGTGAAGTCAGGTGGTAGCAGTTGAGTCTCATGCTGTTAGCGTAGAAAGTGGCAGCAGCAGACCCTCTGTCATAGGGGTGATAACAGGAAGACGGCTGCTTCTCTCCTCCAAGAAAATATCAAGGTCACAGCCAGCCGTAGTGGCACAGGCCTGTCCTCAGCACTCTGGGAGGCTGAGGCAGGAGGATCCAGCCCAACCTGGTCAGCCTAGCAACTCAGTGAGAACCGGTCTCCAAATACAAAAAAACAGGCGCTAGGGATGTAGTTCAGTGCCAAGGCCCTAGGTGCCACCTCCAGGGCCACTGGAAAGGTGAAATCACAGTCCCAGCACGCTGCTGCAGGTGCTCTGCCTGCCCTGCAGCCACTGTCCTGGCAAAGCACGGGGACACCCGCCCCCATCGAGGCACACAGTGTGCCAGCCATGTCTCTGGTGGGGAGGGCACTGGTGGTGCAGGACGGGGAGGCAGGGGTGTCCCAGAGGAAGGTTGCAGGGCCTTGGGCAACGAAGCACCAGGCCGGGGCAGCGCGATGAGCTGGGGCCAGGCCATGGCGGAGGCCGCCGAGGGCAGAGCTGGGGCTTCATACTCGCGGGGTACCCTCCACGCAGCTCCTCTCTGCACCCCTCCACCTGGGCACTCACACGGTCACGCCAGGGCAGGTCTGCTGCACGAGCTCTAGGGGTGTGACAGCCCTCGGCACTGGTGTTAGGGTCCCCAGGTCTTGAGAAACCTAAGTACTCGGGACCCTTGGGTGCCAGTGGAGGCTGAAGGCGCGACTCTCCCTAAGCTTTCTGGGCCACAGGCCGCACAGTGTGCCCTCCCTGGTCTCCCCACCTTACGACAAAACTGATGCCAGGGTAGTTTCTGGTTCCTTTTGTGTATGTCGGGCAAGGCTAAGATGGGAACCCAGGGTCGCACATGTGAGCGATAAGCCCTCTGCCGAGGAGCCATGCCCGGCCCCGTGACCTGCTGGACCAGCCTCCAATTTGACCTCTTACACACTAAGGGCATGGGCATTTGTCTACTATTTACTTACTATCTCCATAAGCATTATTTATTATCTAACCATACAGCCATGACCAAGCCCCTCCTGGGCACCTGTGCACCTCGACCAGCCTGGCTCTGTCTGCAGGAGACGTGTGTGGGGACAAGGTCCACTGGGGTGGGTCGGGGACACTGGCTGGTTCCATGTGGTGTTGCTCAAATGCAGAGAAGCCCTTGGGGACAATGCTAGGTTCTGTGGCAGAGGAAGGGTCCCCAAGACTCCACTGTGGCCTGGGGCTCCCCCATCCACCCAGAAGGCTGGGTGTTGAGCATCCTGGGTCTCACACCGGTGACTCCGGCGGTGGACCTGGGCTCAGGTCCTTGGGGAAGGCCACCTGCCGTCCACTGTAGTGCATGCCTGGTGATGGGCAGTGGCACCTGCCAGCCCGGCGGGCAGCCTGGTGAGCCGGCCTGGGAGGGGAAGCCCCCTCACCCCCACAGCTCCCCTCCTAGTCACCCCACCTCCCCAGTGCTGGCCACGCCTCGGGAAATAGGTTGGTCTCTCTGACCCCTAGCCATGTGTCACCTGAGGGACAGGTGAGCCTTGGAGCTGGCTCGGGCACTGTCCTCAGCCCTCTTGGGGTCTGTTTGGAGGAGGAGCCAGGAGACCAAGCACTCCCACTTGGCATGGGGAGAGGCCCTGCGCCACAGGGATGCGCCCCGTGTTTACTTGCCCATTGGAGGAGAGCAGGGCCCCCAGGGTGCGGCCACACCCTCCCGCCTTGCTCGGACCCTGCTGTAGGGAAGTTTCCCAGCCTTCCCCAGCCCGGTATGGGAACCGCTGTGATGGCTGGGGAGGGGACCGAGCCCCGGGAGCGGCCCACGGGGACCGGGGTGGGGGCACAGGATCCCCTGCAGCTCCTGGAGCTCAGCATGTGTTGGGGATCCCCAGAGGTGGACGTAGGAGCCCAGCTGAGTCCCTCAGACACTGCTGCCCTGACGCGCGGCAGGCAGAAGCACACAGGCTGTGCCTGAACAAGATGGGGGTGTAAAGACCACACAGGGACAGGGACAGGGCCAGCCTGGGAAGGTCCCCAAGTACTAGGTGGAAGAGACAGCCAGAGCAAAGGCCCCATGGGCGGGCTCAAGAGGGAGGTCGCAGTGTGTGCCGGGGCCCCTCCTGCCTGCATCAGGAGGGCGGCCTGGGGAGGTGGCCTCCATAGTCAGCCTTTAAAACTGGGAGGAGTTCTAGGGGCTCTGGGCCGTTATGGGTTGTCCTGGCCTTGGGGTCACCTTGTTGGAACTCACACCTGTGCCTCTAGGCCGTGCTCCTGGTGTTTGGGACAGAGGTCATCTGGTGACACAGGATTTCAGAGTCGCCTCCCCAGGCTCTTCCTGTCGGCTTCCGGCAGCCCTGCCGTGGGGGAGATCAGCTCTTGGAACCCACATCCCCCTGAGCTTGGGGGCCTCACCCTTCCCCTCACCTGCCCGGCCTAGCCAGACTCCCCGCTGAGCTGTGTGACCGACCTCTTAGCTGCCTCATTTGTTTGTGGTCAGGGCTTTCTTTTTATAACTTCTTCTGAAGCGGATTTTACCAGGGTGCTGGGCAGGCTGGGTCCCCAGACAATGCACGGGAAACCGAATGCACGGGACTGGTTTCCACCCGGACCCTTGCCGAGACCGGAGGTCCTCAGGGGAGCCTCCGCCGTCTCTGTGTCCGGGGTCGGGAGACCACATAGCTCTGGGTCCCAGGCCCGGCTGTTCCCGCATTTCCCAGTAGGGAACCAGTGAGCCCCACCAAACCTGCACCCTGGGTGCCTGGAGGACCCAGGAACCCAGCCTACACCTGCCCCCACTGTGCCCTGCACAGGGCCACAGTCAGCACGGCCATCATGGCCTCTTCCCATGTTGGTGGCATCACGAGAGACCCGTATGTGCCCTGACCGCGTGTGACCTGCCAGGCAGCTCATCCTCAGTGTCGGTCAAGGCTTCATGGCAGTCCAGGCTTTGGGCTCAGTGCTTTGTGGCCTGGTTGACCACGTGCCCCCTGGAGTCAGCACCAGGGCCCTGGCCAGGGCCTTCCCCACCAGGGAAGGAGCAGGGGCTGTGGCCTGGCCTGGAGCTGCCCTCTGGTGCCTGTGGCACCCCTCTGGTTTGGGCCCAGAAAACAAAGGGTCAGTCAGAGGAGCGGGAGCAGCCTCTGCAGGGGAGACGTGGGATCCTGGGCTCCTGGCCTCCCCCAGGGCCCTCCTGTCCCTGTCATCCCACGTGGCTGCCTAGGGCGCTGGCTGGCTGCAGTTGGGAGATGCTGCCCAGACGCCACAGGTGGCCGTGGGTGCCCGGTAGGTGGGCTGTTCCTTGTGGGGTGTTGCTGCGCGTCCACGGAAGTGTGTCCACTAGGATTGGCTTGCAGCAGGGGCCCAGTAGCCTGCCGCCCCACTGTGTCCCCTGCCTCTGCAGGGTCTGCCCAGGGCCAGGATCACCAGGAAAGGGTGAGGGGAAGAGATTCCATCAAGTGTTGCTGTGTGTTGGGATGAGCCAGGCAACTGGGACGCAAACCCCGCATGGGCTGGTGGCAGCAGAGCTAGGCCAGCGCTCCAGCTTCATGCATGGGGTCTGGGAGCCAGACTGAGAACCACGGTGTCAGGAGCTGACAAGAGGTCGAGTGGCCAAGGCTGTGACCCAGCCACTTCGAGGGGAGCCTCCCCCACTACCCCGGCCTGGCCCCTCTCTCCCCAGTCACTTATGTGGGAGGAGCAGAGCTGAGGAGCCTGCCCACCTTGGCTTGCTATCCCTGGCCACATGGCTCTCCCGTCTCCCATTGTCTGCTGCCCAGGTCTCCCCACCCCAGGTCACACGAGCTCCCAGGCCTCCCAAGCCAAGTGCCTGCTCCACGCCATGCAGCCAGCCAAGGGCTGCGGTGGGCAACTGCTCACCGTGACCACACTGGGTGTGGGCACTGCCCAGGGCCTAGGGCAGTGAGGGCTAGCAGCCACCAGAAGACTAGTTCCAGGTAGAGCCCCGGGCCAGCCAGGGCCAGGAGAAGGAAGTCACCCACTGGGCCCGTGAGACTCGCCCTTAGCAGCAGGAAGCCAGCCAGCACACGGGGACAAACAAGAATGCAGTCAGAACACACTTGGAAAGGCCCAGGAGATGTGACAGGAAGTCATGCCAGGGCCTGGCCACCTAGAACCAGCCAAACCCAGTAGACAGGCAGGGGAGGGCACAGGTGACCCTGTCACTAAGGAGCCCTTTCCAGCCTGAACAGAGGGCCCCAATGTGACCTCTGGCCACCACACAGGTCTTCTCTCTCTGAGGGCCGGTGGGTGACACACAGAACTTCCTGTTGTGGCCTGTAACTCCGCCTTGACAGCCACTGAGAATGTTGGCTCATTGCCACAGTCACTTCTGTCTAAAGTGACATGGTTCTGACTCGAATGCCCTATCCACTCCCCATGGTCGGTCACAGGTGTGTGACTCAGCCTCCCGCCCTGTGTCCTGGCTGTGCCGGGCAGGGAAGCGACAGGGGATGGGGAGCCCAGAGCCAGCACCGAGTGCACCCTCAGGCTGCCAGGGACGGACTGGAGTGGCCCGGCTTCCAGTGCCACCACCCTTGTGCTGTCACAGCTCAGTCCCCACATAACACTGGGCTGCCGGCAGGGGTCTGCGGTCTGCCTGTCCCCTGGGAGCCGTGGTGGGGAGGCCGTGGCGCTGGTTTAGGGTCCCCTGAGAAGCAGCTTCCGAGGCTCTTCCCGTTCCTGACTCACCGGCTCTCCACCGCTGTCTGCCAAGGTCACTTTCTAAAGCCTGGAGCTGTGGGGGACGGGGAGGGAGAAGCTGCCTGCGTGGCAGAACCTTAAGGAGGCCACCATGTCCAGGGACCCTTATGGGTCCCCAGGATGCTACCGGAAGTTGGACCATGCCAGGACACTTCCTGCAATGACAAAAGCGGACAGTGCCCCATGTCAGTCAGCTCTCAGTATTTACAGGAACCCGGAGTGGACAAAGCCCATAGGGTCCTCCTGTGCCACAGCTCCTCAGGCAGAGGCCCAGGCTCCAGCCTGTGACACCCGAAGGTTGGGGTGAGAAGGTTCCAGCGGCGCAAGTGACTTTGCTGAGGTCTCCCCTCTCCCTGTGCCACGCCCACACAGGCCTCTCCTCGGCTACCCACACACAGGCGGCTCAGATCTGGACATCGTCCCGGTGACTTGGGGACCGCTGATGGGTCCCCAGCCAGCGCGGACCTTCGTGGGCAGTGGTGTCCCTGCAGGTCACCTACTGGGCTTCCTTCCTGGAGAGCCAGGGTGCCACCCAGTGTCTCTGCAGTGCCCTGCCAGCGTTCTCACATCTGGAACCAGAGCGAGGTCCCTGCCAGCCGACTTCTGGGGCCTCGTGCGTGGCCAGGGGAGGACTGTAAAGGAGCTTGGGAAAGGTGGCTCCCAGGTGCCCGGCAGGGAGACAGCTTGTGACCCCCTCTCCCGCCCTGCTCACCCCCTCCAGGGGGGCTCAGCCACCTGGAACACCCCAGATGCACCCGATGGCCCAGCGGGCTGCCCCCACAGGCCGGTCCCCCCAGGTGGCGCTCAGCCCTCGGTTACGGGCACACGAGGGTAGACAGGGCAGTCACGTGGCCCCAGGGCCTCAGTTCTTTGGCCTCCTTGTGCCTCGGTCTCTCCCAGCGGGGTCCATCTGACAGCTTAGTGGCACGGTGTGTGTCCCAGATGCCCTCCATGTGCTGGCATCAGGACACAGTCCCAGCCTTTGAGGGGCCCATGGGTGCAGGTCATTGGGCCAGTACTGGTCTGGAGAGGACAAGGACCTGGGAGCTAAGCTGCCCCCGCAGAGTGAGGTGGCGCGCCCCGCAGTGAGTCCCCAGCGGCTTGCGGATCCCCTCACCAGTATCTTTTTCCTTTTTTCCCTGAGGTACTGGGGACAGAACCCAGGACTTCATGCTAAGCACTGGCCCTGAGCCACACCCCCGGCCCATCTTTTAGATTAAGGCCATCTCACTAAGCCGCCCAGGCTGGCCTTGATCTTGGGATCTCTCTGCTTCAGCCTCCTGGGAGGACAAGCCAGTTGCTGCCAGTGCCTCGCCTCTTTAAACTCCTCATTCATCAGACGAAGCCACCCCAGCCTGCAGTTGGCCCGCTTATTTCCCACGTCCCGCTGGGTTTACCAGCCTCTCTGCTGGCGGCAGCCCCAGGCTAGGCGGGATTCCGGGTGATTCAGGTTGCCCCTTCTGCTGCTGCGAAGTGGCGGCTGGAGATGCTGCTGGGTCCGTGGGGAAACCCTGGGCTCACTGCCTGCTCTTCCTGCCACCCCGAGCCGTCCTGGTGCCCTGCCCGTTCTCTTCCCATGTGTCAGGGCTCCATCAGGCTGCCTTATCGGTCTGCTGTATCTGCAGACGGAACCCAGGGCCACAGGCAAGCTCGCCGTGGAGCCGCCGCCAGCCAGCTGGTGGGTCTCAGGCTCTGGGACGTAGACCTGGTGCTATTTGGGGCTCGCTCCCTTCCCGGGTTCCGGAAGCACCAGGCGATATGAGAGGCAGGCAGGAGCTCCCCGGCCGTGGGGAAGCCCGGGAGCCAGCCCAGAAGGTCCCGGATGCAGTGTAGTGCTCCCCTTCCCTGGTCACATCTGCCTGGGCTCTCACAGGTGGGCGCCACGTCCTGGCACACTGAGGTGGACAGGGCTCTGTGGCCCTGGCCCCTCTGGGCCTGGGATGGGAGGCCTGGCACGGGTGTGGCTTTCGTGATAGCGATTCAGGCTCAGCCTGGGCTCCATGGGCCAGTGGCTAGTGACAGCTGCCCTGCTGGCCCCAGGAGGTGCTGTCAGCCAGGGCTCAGTGCCCAGGAACCCCATCCTTTTTCTCGCAGTACTGGGGATAGAACCCAGGACCTTCCCTCCCCGGCTCTGCTCACTTCTCATTTTGCAAGAGTCTTGCTAGGTTGCCTGGGCTGAGATGGAGCTTTGCCGCCTCCTACCTCAGCTCCCAGGGCGCCAGGACGACAGCCCACCCTGCCATACCAGGCCCCCCACATGCCTTCTCTGTTGTCGCCGTGCTGCCTCGGCAGCCCTTCTGCCCCCTGGTGCCTGCCTATGAGCCATGCATACCCCACCAGAGGTCTGGGGTGCAGCCTCCTGGTGGGGGTCAGAGCGAAAGTGTTGGGCTCAGGAAGGCTTAGTCCCCTGGGACCTGCAGCAGTGGCCAAAAGGGTTCTCACAGGTCCCAGCAGCCCCTCTGTGCGTGGCACGTTTAGTGCAGAGCCCTCCCCTACACACTGTGGTCTGCGCTCCCCCAGCTTCAGGCCTCCTCTTACGGGAAGAGGCAGGTCTCCTAGAGGCCGCCCTCCCGGGAACCCCCAGCTGGCCACAGCCAGAGGAAGTGAAACGGTCCCTGCAGCGCAGCGCCCAGGGACTCCTCGGGAGGGCCAGGCCTGTCCTGGTGCCTGCAGCAGACGGGGCAGCCCGGCTGGCCTCCGTGCCCACCCCCCGCCCCTTCTTCCCACCTGGCCTGAGGGGTGCTGACTGGTAGGCAGGGGCCAGCAGAGAGGCCCCAGCCCTGCAGAGTGAAGGAGCCTCCCGGTGCCCACCCTGCCCCTGCAGCCTCCATCTCCTCCTCCGGTCACTTCCTCTTCCTTCTCGATGCTGTCCCGGCCCCCAGGCTGGGAGCCCGACAGGTACAGGCCAGCAGACGCGTCCTGAGTGCCCGTGCGGCCGCCGGCTCTGTGGGACCTCGCGCTCCTGCTCTGGCCTCTGGTGTTGGGGTGGGGTGCCACCCACGGGTGACTTCCCAGCGTGTTACAGTGCCCGGTCCCCTCAGGTGTGTCACACCTCTAGACAGCGCTCAAGACGGTAGAGCCAGAGGCAGCAGACCCAGGAGCAGGCTGTGTGCTGGCACCCTCAGACCCTCAGCTTCTCAGCTGTCCCCATGTGGGGGCCAGGGTTACAGGGTGCACCCACGCTCACGGTGCCACCTGGGCTGTCCCTGGCAGGCACAGTGCTCTCCTGCCCACCCGGCCGCCAGCTGCTGACACGCCCCCTTCTGTCCTGCAGCTGGTCAGTGAGAAGGTTGGGGGCGCCGAAGGCACCAAGCTGGACGATGACTTCAAGGAGATGGAGAAGGTGAGGAGGCGCCCGCGCCGGGGTGCAGCGGGGGGCCGTGAGGACCGGGCGGGGAAGCCCACACACCGCCCCGTCTCCACAGAAGGTGGATGTTACCAGCAAGGCCGTGGCAGAAGTGCTTGTCAGGACCATTGAGTACCTGCAGCCCAACCCAGGTAGGAGCCAGCCAGCCCAACGCTTGGCCCTTTGGTCATCCGCGTCCTCCAGGAACCTTGATGTCACCAGAATGAGGAGTGAGGCGGGCCCCAGGGGCCCACGGGCTGTCCTTGCTGCGCCCTGGCTTTCCTGCACTGACCTGGGACAAGTGTGTAGGAGCTACCTGCCCTGTCCTGCCCCGCCGACCTGGCCCGGGAGGAAGGTGGACATTTACACGGCACGGGGCAGACGCGTCCTGCAGCAGGACCCTTACCCCGGTGTCACAGGGGAGGGATGGGTGGCTTACAGCCCCAGAAGGACCCGGTCCGCTCTTCCGGGCACTGCCAGTTCCGCACAGAGGACACCTCCTTCCCTGCGGCCCGAGCCCCGAGCTTTAGGAGGGAGTGTGAGGGGCTCCAGGGCGCCTACTGGCCCATCCCGTTGCAGCCTCCCGGGCCAAGCTGACGATGCTCAACACGGTGTCCAAGATCCGGGGCCAGGTGAAGAACCCCGGCTACCCGCAGTCCGAGGGGCTGCTGGGCGAGTGCATGGTCCGCCACGGCAGGGAGCTGGGCGGCGAGTCCAACTTTGGTGAGCAGGGGGCGTGGCTGTGCCCACAGGTGCCCTTGGGCCCGGGGCCACACTCTCCGTGACCACTGCGCCTCCCCAGGGGACGCCCTGCTGGACGCGGGGGAGTCCATGAAGCGCCTGGCGGAGGTGAAGGACTCGCTGGACATCGAGGTCAAGCAGAACTTCATCGACCCCCTGCAGAACCTGTGTGACAAGGACCTGAAGGAGATCCAGGTGCGGCCTGGCAGGGGCCCCAGGGACGGGGCAGGGCAGGGCAGGGCCCGGCCGGGAGAGGCTTCGGCTGACCAGGGCCCCTGCTCGCCCGCCTGCAGCACCACCTGAAGAAGCTGGAGGGCCGCCGCCTGGACTTCGACTACAAAAAGAAGCGGCAGGGCAAGATCCCGGACGAGGAGCTGCGCCAGGCCTCGGAGAAGTTCGAGGAGTCCAAGGAGGTGGCCGAGACCAGCATGCACAACCTGCTGGAGACCGACGTGCGTGCCGGGCCGTGGGGGCCGTGGGGCAGGGCGGGGGCCGGACGCCCCTCAGCCCCGCCGCTCCCGCCCACAGGTGGAGCAGGTGAGCCAGCTCTCGGCGCTGGTGGACGCGCAGCTGGACTACCACCGGCAGGCCGTGCAGATCCTGGAGGAGCTGGCCGAGAAGCTCAAGCGCCGGTGAGCGCCCCCTGGCGGCCAGCACGGCGCTGCGCCGGCCTCCCTAAACACGGCCCAGCTGTGGCATCCAGCCGGTCCTCCAAGTGGGCAGAAGAGGCCTGGGCCCCAAGGGCCCAGAGGAAGCAGCCCGCTCAGGGCCGGCAGTGACCCCAGGAGCCTCCCACTGCATCACCCCGACTCAGACAGCTCCCGGCGACCAGCGTGCAGACTGGACAGGGCCTGCAGGCCCGGGCACCTGCCCCCACCCCCAGGCCCACGCAGCCCTGTCCCCTTGCCTGGTGTCCCCTTGCTCTGCGCCGCTCACACTGTGCCCGCTCCCCTGCAGGGTCCGGGAGGCCTCCTCGCGCCCCAGGCGGGAGTACAAGCCCAAGCCCCGGGAGCCCTACGACCTGGGGGAGCCTGAGCAGTCCAACGGGGGCTTCCCCTGCGCCCCGGCCCCCAAGGCCACAGGTACGGGGCGGGACACTGGGGTGGCCAGAGCCTTGCTGCCCAGGGGAGGACTCCGGGACCAGGAGCCCACAGTCAGCTGCCTCTGTTTTGATCACATGCAGCTCCATCTTCATCGTCGTCTTTCCGATCTTCCGACAACAAGCCCATCCGGACGCCCAGCAGGAGTATGCGTGAGTGTCCCCAGGAGACCCCCTGCGCGTGGCCTGCTCTCCCTCCTTCCTCCATGGGGTGGGCATCCCTGTGGCAGGGGAAGAGCTGCGGGGCCCAAGGCCAGGAGCCTCCAGCCTGTGGCCGCCCTGTCCCAAGGACTCTGGTCACCCAGGTCACCGCCATGGGCCCACGAGGCCCAGTCCCTCTGAGAGCCGCTCTGGTGCCCGCTGCAGCGGTGGGGAAGGGTTTCCCAGCCCTCGCTGCCTGTGGCCCCGGCTGCACCCTCACGCCCCCCCACCCCCCGCTGCCCCCAGCTCCCCTGGACCAGCCCAGCTGCAAGGCGCTGTACGACTTTGAGCCCGAGAACGACGGGGAGCTGGGCTTCCGCGAGGGCGACGTCATCACGCTCACCAACCAGATCGACGAGAACTGGTACGAGGGCATGCTGCACGGCCAGTCGGGCTTCTTCCCGCTCAGCTACGTGGAGGTGCTCGTGCCGCTGCCCCAGTGACCGGCCTGCTGGCGGCAGGGCCACACCAAGGTGCTCACGGAAACACTAACTTCCTCCCCAGAGTGGCCCCGGCCCCGCCCGCTGCCACCTTGGCGGGCACAGCTGACCCGGCCTGGCCACCACCCTGGGGTTTCGATTCCTCCCAGCCCGTTGCTGGCGATGGGCCACAGCCCTCCAGGGGACCCCCGAGCACATACGTCCCCTGTCCTGCCTGTACCTCACCCTCTCCTGGGGAGCTGGGGCCCCCCAATCTCCAGCCTGCACCAGCCACCCCTGTGGCCGCCAGCTCCCACCCCTCCAATGCCACCAGCTGCAGGGACCACGGCCCGGCCTCTCCCCTGAGGTCGCACACAGGAGCTCTGGAAGGAATGTCCCCAGACTCCAGCTGCCAGCACCTCCTCCCCCCACAGCTGCAGTCAGCCCTGTCACCGGGGACCCGCGGCTTCTCCAGAGGCAGGCGGGCTAGCGGGGTTCCCACACCAGGGGACCCCACTGGCCTCCGCTCCCTCTCCTATTCCAAAGGCCAGCAGCCTGGGGGAGCTCAGGCTGGCCACTGTCAAACATTCCCTCCACCAGGGGCCCACACGGGCCCTGGCACCCGGGCTCTGCCCTGCCCCCAACTCCGTCACTCGGGGTACGTACCCCCGCTTGGCCTGCAGTCCAGCGTGACCGAAATGTACTCCCGACTTTTTTAAAAAGTATTAAATGTCTCTTTCTACAGCCCTCAGCCTCATCCTGTGCAGGGGGCCTCCCCGGGAGCCCAGGCTGTCACCTGGGGGCACCCCAAGTCCCCACACCCCCAGGGACCCCCACCCACCCAAGTGACACACTGCTGGCTGCCCTGGATTCTTTATTATCAGAGCCTCTGGGTCACACAGGGCCGTGACGGCCACAGTCAGCCAGGGCCCCCGCTGGCAGGCCGAAGGGGCCCGGCTCAGCCCGCCTGCTTGAGGGCACCGTACACCTGCTCCAGCACGTGGCCCAGCCCCTGGTCCTTGGGCGTCCTGCTGGCCAAGGAGATCTGGAAGGAGCAGGGCTGGGGTCGGGCTACGCCTGGGGGCCCGGCCCCCCTTCCTGACCCAGCCCAGGCCCAGCCTCGCCCCTCCCGCGGAGCCAGCGAGCTGCTAAGTAAGGACATAAGGCAGGAAGTGAGCGGCCTCCGTGCGTCAGTCCCCACGGGCCAGCCCTGGGCAAAGGGCGAGCCCAGGACAGGCCTCCACATGGGAGGGAGGGGACGTCCCCAAGCCCACAGGAGCTGGGGCCTTTGGCTCCCAGAGCCCCGCCCTCCTGCCTGGCCTGTGGCCCCTTTGGGTTTCCTCCTCCTCTGCCCGGGCCCTGGGCCTCGGGCCACCGCCAGCTCACCTTGAGCTTGTCGAGGTAGCTGTGCTCCGGGCTCCAGGCCTCCTGGAACCTTACAAGGTCGGGGGCACCCTTGTAGAAGTCCACCAGCAGCATCTGCGCGACAGGACATGGACTCCTGGCTCCCTTCCCTCCCTGCAGCCCACCAGCGGGGTGACATGCTAGGGCGCCCCTGGATCTGCACTGTAACCCCAGGGCCTGGCCCCTGAGGCTGCAAGGTTTGATGAGTGTCTTTCTGTTACGGCTTTGATATTTTGTTGGTTTCTGTGAGGTTTGAGACTAGTTCTTACTATGTAGTCCAGGTTGCCCCACAAACCTGTGACCCTCCTGCCTCAGCCTCCCAAGTGTGCCCTCACACCCAGCCTCAGCTTTTTGTTTTTGTTTTTAAACACTGCATGGCTGTTACAGATGTCCAGGCGCCTGCGGAATATAGCTCAGTGAGGGAGCCCTCCTTAACCTGTCTGAGACCCTGGGTTCCACCCCTGGCCCCTCAAAAAAACACAACAGGGTCTGGGGATTTAGCTCAGTGGCATAAGCACCTGCCTTGCTGGCGCACAGTCGAGAGTGCAAACCTCAGTACCAAAAAAACCAACAAAAACAGCTGCACATCTGGGTGTCACGGAAAGTCGTCCCCCCCACCAGTTGGAGGCTGGACGGTGTGGAAGCCCCAGACCGGAACTCATCCAACAGCAAGGGGCGCCTCTGAGCCCCGCCTGCGCCCGGGAGAGGACGCACCATCTCCTGGAGGACGTCCTTGGTCAGGAAGCTATCCTGCACGTAGGCCATCTCCACATCCATGGGGATGCCGTAGTCACTGGGCCTTTGCTGGAGGAACAGGTGGGGGTCAGAGAGGCTCAGGCCGCTGCCCAGTCAACCCCAGAACCAGTGTCCCCAGCCCGCCCCACCCCTCCTGCCCCCCAGGCCCCCCACAGCAGCCCCCTACCTCGGGGGGTGGCATGACCCAGAAGGGTGCGATCTTGGACTCGGGGCCCGGGTTGCCGGCATAGTAGGGGGCTGGGGGTGGACAGTGAGAGCGGGCTGGGACAGGGCCAGCTGCCCCCGTGCCCCCCCCAGCCCTGGGTGGTGCCTCACAGCAGAGTAGGGCCAGGCAGGGCTGGAAGCCGTTGCTGGCCCCCTGCAGCCGCAGCTGGTAGTCCATCTGTGCGTCGATGTCCTGCAGCGAGGGCAGTGCTGGGCTGTGCGGGTGGCTGTGGTACCAGCCCACCAGGGACAGGCCGCGCAGGAACAGGCTCTGGTAGATCTGGGGACGGGGACGCACGTGACTCACTGGCCCCCGCCTGTCACCTCAGCTACGGGTGGGGGAGGCTGCTGCTCGGGAGGAGGACAGGCCTGGGCCAGGCTGGGCAGCTCACTCGCTTGCAGGACCATGGCTCAAAAGGTAACAGCTGGCACCCAGGGCTGGGGATTTAGCTCAGTGGCTTAAGTGCCTGCCTGGCAAGTGTGAGGTCATGAGTTCAATCCCCGGTACCAAAAAAAAAAAAAAAAAAAAAAAAAA
>PVJX010042242.1:0-14244 GCA_004027295.1 Dolichotis patagonum
GAGAACTGCTGGACTGTCTGAGCTCCGATTTCAGCGTGGTTGTGGTGGGAATCCACGGTGCCTCTGGGTGGGTCGTGTGCAGAGCGGGTCCCAGAGAGCTGCATGCAGAGCTGTTCAGCTCTGCGCTCTGGTGGCTCAAGCCAGTGCGGATTGCTTGTTCAGGTCGGGCGGGGTTCAGGTGGCTGGAGGAGAGTTCCATGCTCGCTGATCTTATCTTCACTAATAGTAGCCCCAGGGCCTCATATTCAAGCGGGTTTTCGCACTTTAGTTACTTTCTGGGTTGTGATAGTCTATCTCTCTCTGTTTGGGTCTCTCCAGGGTGTTTTATTCTGGCATTTGAGCTGTCTCTCTCAGAAAGGGTCTCTCTCCTGTTACCTACCAGTCCGCCATCTTCCGAGCCTTGCTGTTGATTCTTTACCTTTCCACTCGGTTTAATTGTTTGCTTTGCTTAGTAGTTTTTTCCTATGTTTATCTAGAATGTCTTTGCAAGATTGGTTTTGTGGTCATGAAGTTCTTCAGCTGTTTTTTGTTGTGGAAGTATCTTATTTCTCCATCCATTTTGAAGGACAGTTTTGCAGGTTACCAGTCTGGGTTAGAAGTCATTTTCCTTTAGGATCTGAAACACTTCACTCCATGCTCTTCTTGACTTCATTGTTTGTGTTGAGATGTCTGCTGTGATTCTGATAGGCTTTCCATTAGAGCTGATCTGTCTCTTCTCTCTAACAGCTTTTAATATTCTGTTCATATGTTGGATTTCTTGAATGTTGATTATTATATGACTGCGTGTAGTTTTATTTTGGTTATGGCTATTTGGAGTTCTATATGCTTCACTAATACAAATGTCAGTTTCCATTTTTATATTTGTGAAATTTTCAGCTAATACTTCTGTAAATAGCTTCTTGATATCATTTGTGCTGTCCCTTTCTTTTTCATTTATCCCTAACAATCTTACATTGTTTTTCTTTGCATCATCTTGCAGTTGTTGAATTGTTATTTCCCGATACCTTGCTATTTTCAAGAGATGTTTCTTTTCTTGTTCACTAGCTGCAATCTTGTCTTTTTTTATCCTTTAGAGCACTTTCTTTTCCTCTCTTTGTTACAGTAGCAATTACACATTTTGAGTTTCATTACTCCTACAGTTCTTATTACTTTTTACACTAGAGAAACAATGTGATATTTATAAACATGACTCTTATTTATTTCACTAATTAGGATAGTCTCAAGTTGTCCCTATTTCCATATGAAGGCCTCAAGTTCATCCTTTCTTATAGCTGAGTAATATTCCATTTTATACAAATACATTTTTTTCATCCACTCTGCAGTTGATGGGCATCTTGGTTGTTTCCAAGATTTCGCTATTACAAATTGTGCTGCTATGAACATGGGTGCACGTATATCACTGTGATATGGACTTTTCAGTTCCTCTGGGAAAATACCCAGGAGGGGAATAGCAGGGTTGAATGGAGCTTCCACTTCTAGTATTCTGAGAATTCTCCATACTGATTTCCATAGTGGTTGCACCAGTCTACACTCCCACCAACAGTGGAGCACTGTTCCTTTTTCCCCACAGCCTCACCAATATTTGTTATCAGTTGATTTTGTGATGGCAACTATTCTTTCCGGTGTGAGATGATATCTCAATGTTGTTTTGATTTGTATTTCTCAAATGACCAGTGATGGTGAACATTTCTTCATGTATTTGTTTGCCATTTGAATATCTTCATCTGAGAACTGTGTGTTCATCTCAGATGCCCATTTTTGGAGAGGGTCTTTGAATTTGACGGGGGTTGATATTTTTCAGTTCTTTGTATGTTCTTGATATAAGTCTGAGGGGTTGCTGGTTAAAATTCTTTCCCATTCTGTGGGTTTTCTTTTCACTGTGATGGTGATTTCTTTTGAAGTGCAGAAACTTTTCAGTAATATGAGATCCCAGTTGTTGATTCTCTGAAGTGTTTCCCATGCAGTTTTTGTTTTGTTCATGAATTCTCTGCCTATTCCTATGTCTCCAAGATTTCTACCTACTTTATCTTCTAGTAGATTTAGTGTTTCCATTTTAATGTTTGGGTCTTTGATCCACTTAGACTTTAGTTTTGTGCATGGTGATAGGCATGGATCTAGTTTCAGTCTTCTGCATGTGGAGAGCCAATTTTTCCAAAATCATTTATTAAAGAGGCTATCCTTCCTCCAGTGAAAATGATAAGCCCCTTTGTCAAATATCAGGTGGCTGAGGGTCTTTGTACCTATATTTGTATCTTCTAATCTGTTCCTTTGATCCTTAGGTGTATTTCTTTGCCAATACCATGCTGATTTTATCACTGTGGCTTTGTAGTACAGTTTCAAGTCAGGAATTGAGATGCCTCCTGCCTTGCCTTTATTGCCCAGAATTGCCTTTGCTATTCTAGGTTTCTTCTGGTTCCAAATGAATTTTAGGAATGTTTTCTCTAGATCTGAGAGGTGTGTCAGTGGTATTTTGATTGGTTTGCATTAAATCTGTACAACAGTTTTGGGAGTATGGCCATTTTCACAATGTTGGTTCTTCCTAGCCAAGAACATGGAACATCTTTCCATTTTCTAATATGCTCTTCAATCTCCTTTTTTAGTGTAGTATAATTTTCAGAATATAGGTCTTTTACATTTTTAGTTAGGTTGATTCATAAGTACTTCATTTTTTTAGATGTTATTGTGAAGGATGATATTTCCATAATTTCTCTCTTGGTGAGGTTCTTGTTTGTGTACAGGAATGCTATTGATTTTTGAGCATTGATTTTGTATCCAGTTGCACTGCTGAATTTGTTTATTATGTCTAGTAGTCTTTTAATGGAATTTTTGGGTCTTCTATATAGAGTATCATGTCATCTGCAAATAGTGATAATTAAACTTCTTCCTTTCCTATCTTTATTCCTTTTATTTCCTTCTCTTGTCTGATGCAGTCTTGTCTTTTTGGTCCAAAATTCTATCTTCACTTTTGTTGAGGTGGTTTTGCCAACTTTTGATGGAATTTTTCATTTCCTGTATATCTCTTTGAATCTGCTTCATGCATTGTTTATTATATTGTTCATTTAGCATTTCCCACTTTTTGCATTGTTCCTCTAATTTTTTAACTATGTCTTCTTTAGATGTGTTTAGCATTTCTTTCACTACATTTATCATATTTTTTTAACCTGGGAGATTATTTCTGATTTGAGTTCATTTATAGCTTTCCAGAGTTGTTTTTTTTTTTAACTTTGGTTGTTATCATTTCAGGCATTTCAGGTATATGGCTTACATTTTCTTCTCTGTACATGGCTCATATGCTCACTTGCAATGGACTGGTGGTTTGAGGTTGCCTTTTGGTCTTTTGTTTTGTCATTTTTCTATATTTCTGGGTTTTGAGTGATGTTCCAAAGATTCCCCCAGGTGCACTGGAAATCACCTTTTGTGCCTTCGGCCTCCAGGACTGATGACAAATATATACTTGTTGATAGAAAATTTGACATTTCACTTCTTGTTTTCTTCTTTGCATATTTCTTGCCTTTTCTTGCCTGTTACATTACCTGCCACTTTCAGCACAATGTTGTATAGGAAGCTTAAAATGAGACATTTATGCCATGTTCCTGATCAAACAGGAAATTATCTATTTTCTCATTAGTAAAAGTGCTGTTAGACACAAGACTTTTTATAAAATTTTTCATCAAATTGAGGAAGTGCCTCTCTGGAGATTTTATCATAAATAGGTGCTATCTCTCTATTTATTTATTTATTTATTTATTTATTTATGATATTTTGATTTTCCTGGTAATACTGGATCTAATATAATAGATTTCTAAATATTAACCAGGTTTTATTTCTAGAATAATATTTTCTTGATCATGGTGTATAACTACTTTTCACACTGTTATATTGATAGTATTTTGTTGAGGATATACTTATCTAAGCTTATGATAAATGGCTACCTGTTAATTTATAATTTGGAAGTTTTGTCTTTATTTTTATTTTCTAGAATAGATTGTGGAAAATTTTTATCTTTACTTATTTAAATATTTCAGAGTATTGCAGGGAAATCATTAAAATCTGCTACTTTCTGTTTTAAAATATTATAATGACTGATTTAATTGTTTAACAAGTACAATTGAATTCAAATTATCTACTTGTTAGTTTTGGTAAGCTATGTCTCTCAAAAATTTATCCATCAGTCAAATGTGATGGTGCACACTTGTAATCCTGGCACTTTGGAGGCTGAGGCAGGAGAATTGCTGTGAGTTTGAGGCCAGTCTGCATTGCAAAGTAAGTTGAAGACCAGCCTGAACTGAGTAGTGAAATGTTGTCTCAAAAAGATAAAAAAAAATCCATTTCATCTCAGACATCCAATATGGGGTCAAAAAATTGATAATAGTATTTTTATAATATTCTGAATATTTTGAGATAAATATTGATGGCTTTTCTTTCAATTTTGATAGCAATAATCAGTAAATTTTTAGTTTTTTCTTCATTTGCCTGTCTAGAGTTTTATAAACTTTATGAAGCTTTTCATCTAATTTGTTTTCTGTTTTTTTTTTATTTTTCTATATTGCTTTGAGGTACAGTAAACTCTGCTCTAATATTTATTACTTTTGCTGCTTATTTAGATTTAATTTTCTCTTCTTTTGTTGTTTTCCTAAGTTACAAACTTATTGTACTGATTCTAGATTACTCTTCTTATCTAATGCTGTTAATTTTCTGCTCCTACTACTTCTACTATATCTCACAAATTTTAATTAAGTGTGTTTATTTCTATTTCCAAATGCATTTTTTAAACTTCAGGGTGATTGGAAGTCAAGCAAGCATTCAGTACTACTTAAATTATCTCATTTCATAAAAATATCACTTACAATATTAATCTTGAATAAAAAACATTTACTATCATACAGTTTCTGAGGCTCAAGAATGTGAAAGTGGTTTAAACACATAGCTTTGTATCAGAAACTCTGAAAATACTTTATTTTAGCTGCCATCCTGGAAGCAATCATCTCTAGGAGTAATTTGGAAGAGAGAATCCTCTTATATAGTTACTCGTATGGCTTTTCCTAGGCCTTAGTACCCTCTCAGGTGCTGGCCTGAGGTTAATTGCTGCTAGCCATATGGACAACTATATAAAGCTTCTGATGAAAGATCAAGTTTGTTTTCTCTAAGCGTATCAGTCAAGAGAGATCAAGACCTAAGAAGAGAGTTTACAAGTCAGCAACATCAGTCAGCTTTAATCTGATCTCAGAAGTGACCTACCATTACTTGTGCAATGTGCTACTTAGTCACATCAGCCAAACTTCATAGCATGTAGACTGGTAGTAATACCATGAGATGATTAATAGAGCCACTGCAGAAAGTGGCTATCTCAAGTACCTTAGTTGATTTAGCTGTTTTGGTTAAAGTAAAAATCTCTGATAAGGAATTGCAGATCTATGTATCTGTGGCTGAAGTTAGACTCTGTCTATGAAGAGAAAAATATAAGATGTCAAAAGAATATTGAGCAGATAGTTCCTTTGGTCAGAACATCATCCCATTTCAGTAATAATCATATTAAAGACTAAATGGTTCACAGGGAAAAAAAGACTAAAAATACAGACTAATACACAGTTAATCAGTCAAAGAGCTAAGTCACTTTGTAGATCAATATTAACAGCTCCCTGGCGAACCACTACTGCAATATATTTTATGCATGTATGCAAATATATTTATGCATTGCTACCATAGATGTATTTCCCTAGCATGAAAGACTGCAGAGCATGTTGAGTCTTATGGATGCAGTCAATTATGTTCTAGTCTTACAAAAATGTGAATGAACAGCAAATCTCCCAATTGGTTCAGCTATTGAAATACAGAAGTACACAAAACTTAACTTGATAAAGGAATGTATGTAGTTCCATCCATAATATTAAATAGAGTACACTACTGTACTGGAAACAAGTTAGGTAGAGTAAAGGTCTCCATTTATTCCCATACTTTATAGTTCTGACCCAAATAATGAATGTCCTTATGAAAGGGAACCTACCCCCAACAACTTGTGTTTCTTGTAAGCACTTCTTGTTCGTATGATAAGTAAATGTGAAGAAGATTTTACATAGAAAGACTAAGAATTAAACTGATAGGAAGAATCTCTGGGTACTAATTACTATTCAGATGTTTAATATAAAATGGTATAAATACAAAACACTTGTCATTAAAATTGTAATTGCTTAACGGAAGAGTCTGGGAGATCTGACAGTTCTAGTAATCCCTCAAATAGTATAACAAATAAATAAACAAAAATTATTGATATTTGTACAGCTTACTCCATCCCTGATTAAGTTTTAAAAATCTTATAACAGTAAGACAAGAGTTCTCCACAGAGCCTCTAATACTACTAATGATAAAAAAAGAGAAAAACAGTTTATAATTCTAAACAAAAGACTATCAAGAAACCCTTGGAACAACTTCAAGATTGTTTTAGGTATTATGGCTAAAAGGACCTGGGTATGGTGGAAGCACTTTATTGGCACTACTGAACACTGGTACACTATCTTTTATCATAGAGAAACCTTGTGATTGAATGGCAAAGATTAAATAATAGGATGATATAATGGCATAAGTAATGAAGTTATAAATGATAAAATTATGGGTTAAGAAACTAGTAAAACTATACCATCCACAATAGTTTCAAGAAAAATTAAATACTTAAGGATTGATCTAACCAAGAAAATAAATGAGAATTAGGTAGAACTCTGAAAAAGGAAATAAAAAAGACATCAAAAAATTGATAGACATCCCCTGTTCCTGGATAGGTAAAACTGATATTTTTAAAAATTCCCAAATGGCCAAAATGGTTATACAAATTTAATGCAATTTCAGTCAAAATGCCAACAGTGTGTCACAAGAATAGAAAAAGAATATCCTAAAATTTATCTGGAACCAGAAAAGACCCATAATTGCAAAAGCAATCCTGAACAAGAGCAAACCAGGAACTATCATAATCCCAGATTTTAAATTGTATTAGAAAGTCCAGTGATATGGAAAAAATAAACATAAACAAACACATGACAATAACAAAAAATGGTATGACACAAATTCAGACATGCAGATAAATGGAACAGAATAAAGAAACAATTCCAGGCAATTTCAGCCACTTGATCTTTGAGAAAGATGCCAAAAACACATGCTGGAGAAGGATTGACTCTTCAACAAATGGTGTTGGAAAAACTGGCTATACACATGCCAAAGATTGAATCTAGCTTCCTATCTCTCACCATGTACTAAAATAACAACAAAACTGCTAAAAAAAAATCTAAATCTTACAGAAGAAAAATTTAATCTGCTGGAAAATAGAATAGATAAAACTATTGAAGACATAGGGACAAACAAGAATTTGTGAACAGAACCTCAATTGGACAAGAGAAAACACCAAAGGCTAATACATTGGATTACATAAAAAATGTTTCTAAAGTCAGCACAACAAAGGTAATAACTAACAAGAGTTTAGAGCCAACTTACAGAATAGGAAAACATTTTTCACACACACACACACACACACACACACACACACACACACACGAGAATCAACCAAAATAAATGACCCAATTAAAGATGAACAACTTAAATGAATGAATAAACCATTTCAAATCAAATACTGTGAGTTTGCAGGAGAAAAGCACCCTTTGGCATCATTGGTGGGAATACAAAATAATACAACCACTATAGAAATTGTTATTGATATTCCTCCAAAAACTAAAATTAGAAATTCTCTTTCACCAACCCATTCCTTTTCTATATATCTTCCACAAGTTCTACAAACACTATATTAGCAGTGATACATGCATACCCAAGTTTATAGCAGTAAAATTCATAGTAGCTAAATCTTGAAAGTGGCAAGTATGTCCAAAAACAGATAAATGGAGGAATGTGGTTTGGGGTATGAGTGAGAAGGAAAGGAGAAATAAAGTGAATTAAGATATGTTATATACGTTTCCCCACTCCCCATGATGCATTATGTACTGTAAATGTGAATCATTCTGCTATAAAGAATGATATACTTGAGTCATTTGTAAGATGATCACATCCATTGTGCCTTGCCTTACAATCATAATGTTAAATGATATAAATCAGACACATAACCTTCAATATTACATAGTTTCTCTTATGAAAAAGTCAAATATAAATAAAAATCAAGATAAAAATAGATAATAGGAATCAAGGAGTTAGCAGTTTCTCAAATGTAACAAGGATCAAGAGAGTAGAGAAATGAGTAAAGGAGAGGAAAGGAGGGGAATGAAAAAGAATTAAATCTGAGTGCTCAGGAACCTACTCTCTACTAGGAACATAATCATTAACTGCACACATTTACTGCACACATGTACTTCACACATGTACATGTACATCATTAGTGTAAGTTTTTGACATGTATTGATGGTAGAAGAGTTTTTATGAAGATTTTGAAGTTACTCTTCTTATTTCTGTTTCACTTTATCTGTTTCTGAGGCACATTCTAAATATAGGAGAACTGTCGATTCTCAAAACACACAAAAGGCTTGTACAGAGAAATGTGGAAAATATGTAACTTCTAAATTAAACAAAGATATTTTCAGAGCAGTGTCCAGATATAATAGCTATGAGTATTTCTTGCTTTCCTGACTTGTGCCCAGTGCATATAGACTGTGCATTTTTGCGTACAGAACAATCCACTGATAAACCCAAAGCTATGTGCAGAACGAGCAGGATTCTGTGAGTCATTTCAATTACCCAGCACTTTGGTTTCAACACACACCATCTCTCTACAAGTCCCAGCTTCATATTCTATGAAGTATTTTCCTGAGGCATCCAAACCTTCTATTAGGAAGTGTCTCTTCAAGTGAAAGGACTATGTAAAGATTTGTTTTTTTCAATGTTTCATAATTGAAGTAAAATTCACATAACATAGAGTTAAAATTTTACAGCTGACATAGTATCATTCTGTACACTCACTGTGCTGTGCAACCATTGTCAATTTCATTCCACGACATTCTTGTCACTCAAGTAAAGTTCATGTTTATAATTCTCTTGCTCCAGTCACTGAGAGTCAACAGTCAGATGTCTGTCCTTACATACTGACCTATACTGAATGTTTTATACACATGGAATCATGCAATTTGTGACCATTTAATCTTGGCTCCTTTTACTCAGAATAATATAATTTAGGTTCATTTACTTTCAAGTCAAGCACTGCTCTTGATGTTTGGGAATGATCAGTAATTAAAGCAAACACAAATTATGTCCTCATATTTTACAATGTAGCCACTGGAGAAATAATCTATTAACATGACATATAAATATTTTGCATTTTATAACATGGTGATAGTGATTGATAAGGAAAAGAGCAAAAGTAAAGCAGATTGAGATTTTGAGAGATGAAGAAAAAAATGATTGCAATAATTAATAATAACAGAACATAAAAGGATATACAAATGTGGAATTATACCAAAGCAAATAAAAGCATGACAACATTGATCAAATGGAATGAGAAGGCAGTATTCCATGTAGAAAGATTGACACTAGGAAATGCTCTGGTGTGAGAATTCTTCTTAACTGGAGGACTTATGGAATGATTTTACTATGCTCATACTAACCTTTAGTAATCTATTTTCTTTATTTAAAATAGATTGAGATTATATGGTAGATTAAGGAAACCAGAGAGAAGAGAATGTCTACTTGAAATATAAGATAGCACAGAGACACTAAGAGATACATACATTTCCATCCACTGTGAAAAAAATTTCCCAATGAACTAGATGTAGAGAAAACATGTGAAAATGTTCTAGCATTTTTGGACTAAGCAATTGAGAAAATGAATGTGGTGGAAGCAAATGGGGTCTAATCACTGACCACAGAACTTGGCACCAATGTACAAGTCCTTCATGGTAGGGGAGCTTAGATATTGCTCTAAATAATGACAAATAAAACCTTTAAACCAGCAGGAAAATTTTCCAGGATATATGGGATATGAAATTATGAAATCAACCATCAACCCAGGCTGGTGTTTTTCCCATATATAAGCACAATAAATAATATGGAGGAAATAGAGAAATTTTTAGATTTTGATTTCCATTACTTTCTTTGGGGAAGATTACTTCTTTAGAAAACCTCAGGAGTTCAGAACTTTCAGAAAGCTGGGAACCTCATAGCCATCCATATGTTGGGCACTTTTTACACTAGAACATGGATTGGTAAATCATGGCCCACAGAAAAAATCCAATCTTCCTCATGTGTTAATAGTAAAATCATTTTTGGAACAAAATCAAATATGCATATTTACCTTTTGTCTGTGGCTACTTCAGAGTTACAACAGCAGATGTGACTGGTTATTGTAGAGTTCATGACATGCAAAACCTAAAATATATGTGGCCCTTTATGGAAAGCATTTGAGACCTGCCTCCTTGATTATGTTTGGGGGATCAAGACAACAATGTTATCTTCTTACTAGATACTGGAAGTGTGGCTGGTAAGAACACTTCACGTTCTCCTGTTTCTCTCCTTTATTTTTAGATTATTTCCTATCTAGTGTGCTTTTGCCAAACAAATCTAAAATAAAGTCACAGCAATGACACAAAACAGTGCTGTAACAACTGTACAGAGGATGGTTGTCACCAAGCTTAAATGAGCACCACTAATAATTCAAAACTGATTATTTGAAGAACTAATCTAAGCCATGGTATTTTGGACCAATTTGTAAATTAGATAACAATACAAACAAAACTGCTTCATAAAGGAAGTTCATTTAACTATTAAATATTTCTCAGTAATTTGTTTTATTTTGCTTTATTTGTTGAGCTAGAAAAATTTTACTCATGAATATTTACCTGAATGACTCACATCTTTAACAACAAAGATTAGAACAAATAAAAGTGATGTATTTAAACTGTATACAGCTATCTTTTTATTTCTCTTAGCTTCTCATGCAATATCTCTTAAGGGAAAATGTTGCTTTCATAAAAAAGAAGTATTCCAGAATTCAGGAAGCACTCAGGAACTCTTAAAAATATATTAAAATTACCAATAAATCTTAGAAAATGTTAGTCAAAGGCAAAGAAGTGCTTTAATTACTGTATTCTAGAATCTAAATGGCTTTACACAGAAGATATTGGCCAGCTGTTCTCCATCTCTGTAGAGAGAAGATCACAAGCAGGCTGACATAGCTGCAGTAAAGTGAGCAATAAGGAAAATCCACTAAAAGCAAGACTGGAAACATTTTAAGGTATATTAAGAAAACTTCCCTGGAGATCTTTTAGACCTAAATGGATTCATTCTTCTGGAATGGTGAGCATACAGCTCAGGAAACACTTAGGTAGAGGACTAGATGTGCATTACTCTCAGAAAAGTTCTGTAGATGACTTCCAAATTCACAATGTATTTCTCAACACTTACAACAGATGAGAGTTAATTCATGCAAGACAATATCAGAGCCTTGAGTTTTAGTTTAGAAGCAGAATTTATTTTTGTAAAATCATAGGGACATCGAAACCATTTTTGAAAACAGAATATACCTCTAAAAATAAACTTTTTAAGCTTTGCATTTAAGATAAGAATATAGGTACTGAAGTAATAGAAACAGGTTATTGAAGCTAGCTTTTAAATTCACATTTATTTGAGAAAGTAAGATCAAATGAAATGTATCAAGGATTTTCTTGGTGTTATGTCAATAAAATACATTTTTTTAAAAAAAGTATGGAAGTATCTGATTATCCATGGACTAGAATTTTATTCCTATTAATGTTTATAGAGAATTTGGTTGTACTATTTAAATAGGGTTGCAAACAAGAAAAAAAAACTAAAATTAATTCTAAAATAATCCTGTCAAACTAAAAGCAAAATATTACAAAACAGACTTCCCAAAAGAAAATACAAAATATTTGGGAGTTGCTTTTGTATATCTAAATTCCAACTATCCAGGAGGCTGAGGCAGAAACATCTAGTACAGGACCAGGGTCAGCAACTCAGAGATAACCTGTCTCAAAATCAAACACAATAAGGCCCAGTGATGGTGAGGTAGCTCAGTGCAAGACTCTGGCTTGAATCGCACAGTGAGACAGAAGAGGAGGAAAAGGAGGAAGAAGAGAGAATTGGGAAGAGGAAGAGAGGAAAAGCAGAGGGGAGGGGGGATGGAGAAGCAAAGGGGTATTTCAATTACAGACAAAGACAAAACAACTAAAACAAAAACTCCATGGGGTTGTGGGCTTATTAAATTGGTCCTTAAAGCTTTTTGTTAGGGTGGCACTGACCTTCAATGCTATAAAAATGCATTCTTCAGTGGAAATATCAGACTTCAAGTTCTGGGTCTTAAGGTTTCTAATGTAGAGAAGACTTAACTACCCTGAACCATTTGTGCCAGAAAAATAATGTTCCCTGGTGTTACCATGATAATTGCAATAAAATAAATATATTGTTCATATATGGAACACTCAGTAAATGCAGGGCATTAGATCAGAAAAGGAAATGTAGTAATGAAAATATGACAATAGAATCAATGGGATATATTGTATATTATAAAATTTCTCTAATATAATAATATTAAGATACATAGCTTGTTATAATTTACTAAAATTGTTCTTTTTACAGTGAATACTAGTACACCAAGAAAAATATCATATGATAGCATAAAATAGCATATTGAACAATAGAACAGCATTCAATAATTTGAAAAATACAGATTAGTGTGCTATATTCTGTATAATGGTTTTTTCAGGACTGACCAAATACAATCATTGCGGAAAAATATGGCTAATATAATTATTGGGGTAAAACAAAATGTAGGCATAGCTAAGAGATACTGTGAATTAAGCTTCAAAATATTTAATAAATTAAATATCACAACAATACTCAGATGTTTTTATTTTCCAATTCATATGAAACATATTTATATTAAAAAGTAGTATATTAACCATGCAGTAGATTTTTGTGTGATAGAACAATGTATACATGGTAATCTAAAAAAACTTTATTGACCCCCAGGAAGTCTCCCAGAAAGCAGCATCTCGGGCTGTCTCTTTGGGACCCGAAAGTCTCGGACCCGTAGAGTGTCCTGGGCTGTTTGGATCAAAAGTCTGCGCAGACCTGCATCTCAGGGCGACTCTTTGGGACTGGTAGGCCCACCCTTCATCCCCAAGGAACTGCCTGGAGATCGGCATCTGGGCTGGGTCTGTTTGGGCCCGTAGCCCCGCCCTTCACCCCCAGGAAGTCTCCCAGAAAGCAGCATCTCAGCTTGTCTCTTTGGGGCCCGAAACTCTCGGACACGCAGAGTGGCCTGGGCTGTTTGGATTGGGAATATTGTGGAGGCTGGCATCTTGGCGAGGTCTGTTTGGGACTGGGAAATTTTCAGAAACCAACATTCTGGCCTGACTCTTTGGGACCTGTTGGCCCTTCACTCGCAGGGAACCTCCTGGGGACCTGCCTGGGACAAAGCACAGAGGCCTGGCCTGCCTGAGATTCCACAGGCTCTGGGGTGGCCACACCCAGCATTTGCCTTCATACTTAGGGAGCCAGGAGCCCACAGAGGGGAGTTAGGACCCTGTGAGGAAGCCAAGAGCCTGTGGGGGAGCCACTGCCCCTCCAGGAACTGAGGGTGTAACAGGTAATTTGCCACATACGCAGAGAAAGCTTTGGAACACGGCTCAAAGTAAGGAAATATAGAAAAATGACAAAAGGAAAGACCAAAAGTCAGGCTCAAAGCCCTAGCCCTCCCCAAGAAAGCTTAGAAGCTGTGTACATAGAAGAAAAAAGAAGCTATACACCTGAAATGTCTGAAATGATATCAAATGAAATAAATATGCAAATAGGGAAAGCTATGGAGAAATTCAAACCAGAAATACTTGCCCAGGTAAAAGAAGAATTGATAAAACAGTGAAAAAAATAGTGAACACATCTAGTGAAAACACAGCTAAAAAATTAGAGGAACAAAGCAAACAGATAGAATCCCTCAAAGAACAATATAAGAAACAAACAGAATGCATAAAGCAGATTCAAAGAGATATACTGGAAATGAAAAATTCTATTGAAAGCTGTAAAAACTGCCTCAATGAAAGTGAAAACAGAATTAAACAATATTTACAAGTAAATGAAAATACAGACACAACTTACCGGATTTTGTGGGATGCAATGAAAGCAGTCCTCAGAGGAAAATTTATTGCATTGAGTTCCCACATCAGGAAGACAGAACGAACACAAATAAACAACCTGATGCTACAACTCAAACATCTAGAAAAAGAAGAGCAAGCCAAGCCCAAAGCCAAA